>JAQGAK010002227.1:0-22081 GCA_034696945.1 Lipothrix lubbocki
ATTTTTGAATTTATTTTTGAATTTATTTTTGAATTTATTTTTGAATTTATTTTTGAATTTATTTTTGAATTTATTTTGGCATTAATTTTTGGATTGATTTTTAGATTTATTTGGGATGTATTTTGGCAATTATTTTTGGATTTATTATTGGAATATTTTTTGTTGTTTTCCCTTCATATTTTCACATTAGGCATCACATGGGACCTCAATAGTCCAGTTCTGTGGGAAAAAGTTGTAGCGTGATTGTTCTTCGGTATACATTATTAGAGCCTGAAGGTCCAGATTATTTGTCGTAATCGAGACTTTTTACGTTCTTTGCTACTGGTATGGAAACATCAGTAACAATTTAAAGTCAATTTTACAAATATTTGTTTACTTAGGTCGTTATTTTCCTATTAGATTTTTCATTAATTTTTGTATTTATTTTAGAGTTCTTTCATTTGCATTGGACGTATTTTTTTGTTTGCATTTTGTAATGTATGTATGTATGTATGTAGGGTTTTATTGGCATTTTGTAATGACTTGTTAAACATTTTTGTAATAATTTATGTATTCATTTTTTTTATTAATCTTGTATTCATATTGTTATTGATTTCTGTATTCATATTTTTATAAATTTTTGTATTCATATTTTTAATAATATTTGTATTCATATTTTTAGTTAATTGTTTTTATCATATTTGTATTTATTTTTGTAATGATTTTTGTATATATTTCTGTATTTGTTTGTGCTTTATTTGCATTTATTTTTGCATTTATTAATGGATTAATTTTTGAATTTTTTTTGGTCTGTTTCCTTCATATTTTCACATTAAGCATCATATGGGACCTCAATAGTCCGGTTCTGTGGGAAAAAGTTGTAGCCTAATTGCTCTTCGGTATACATTATTGGAGCGTCAAGGCCCAGATTATTTGTCATAATCCAGAGTTTTCACGTTCTTTGCTACTGGTATGGAAACAACAAAGTTACAATTTATAGTCAATTTTACAAATATTTGTTTACTTGTGTAATTTGTTTTGCACCATTATTTTGTATTTATTTTATAGTTCCTCCATTTGCATTGGACTTATTCTTTTGTTTGTATTCTGTAATGATTTGTGCAACATTTTCGTAATTATTGTGTGTTTTCATATTTATATTTATTTTGTATTCATATTTTTATTTATTTGTGTATTTGTCTTTTATTTTTGTAGTATTTTTGTTACAATTTTAGATTTAATTGCTTTATTTATTTTAGTTTTTTCACTTGCATTGGATTTTTGTTTGCATTCGGTAATGTCGTTTGTTTGTAAGGTTATAATTATGCATGACCTAAAGTTCTATTACTCCTAAAATGTCTGCTTAATATGGCAGGACATGCTGAACAGATTTGTTATATGGTATAAACAATTCACCCAATTTATTTTTTCTCTCATTTCAAGTTTATCAACCCCATGGTTTATAGATAACTACATTCTTAATATTTCTGTCTGACCGAGCGTAAAGGCGCTGTCATTTTATAATAAATTTTTAACATTAGCGTTTAATCAATTTATTTAAGACTTGTTTAATACTCTACTAGTCTACTTCAACAAAGCCTTATGGGATTTCTATAAATTTCGGGTTTAATCACAATGACTTACTCCTAGCAACTCCTCCAACAATAAAAATTGTTGTGAAACACTGCATATATAGTTGCAGATTACCTGGACAAATTATCCCAAGTAGATTATTTATTTACGTTCCAGGTCTAGCATATGCATTTGCGCTAAGTTAATCAACAAAAAATACGTAATTTTTGTAAACGTTTTCCAAATGCGTACTGTGTCAGCTTAATATGCCCTAAATGCCGGCTATATTAGACGCTTTGCATTTTTGGGCATTTGGGGCTTGTCAACGGGCATATTTTTGATGGCAGATATCGCAGGGCATTTCAAAATTGCCAACTCCCTAAATTTGTAGATAGTATATAAAGCGGTACTTTTTTAAGCTTGAATCAACCCGACGATGATTGACGTCAATCCAGTGTGATTCAACGTGACTTTTGGATGTTGCTAATTATGTAGGAAGATAAATTAAAGATAAACATATTCCCACGTTTGCAACGTGGGAATGGCAATCCACTTTTGTTTTCTGTAGAGTTTAAAGTGTGTTAAAAAAATTATGTTCAGAAACGTGTTCTAGTTTCAAGTACGTATTTCTATGCGAAGGTAATATATGACTATACAAGGTTTACTAGTACTCATATGTCGCTTTGATTTCTCCAATATAACGTATAACCTTTTTTATTTTAGTATAGCGAATTGAACAAGTCTGTAAGCTTGTATTCTTACATCCTAGTTTCCCTCTACAGCATATTGCCAAAACGCTCATGAATGAGCACAAGTGCATGTAAAACTCAACTTTTTTGAATTGTACAAGTTACGATTGCAGCACAATTATTATTTTCAAATTTTGTATTTAACAGAATTCAAACGCAGATTTTTTCAAACTAACGTGTCGAATTGTTGTTTAATTTTACGATGAAACATCTACGGATTATATTGTAAGTCCACGGGTTACCCAGCTGGGAAAACTTTAATTCGGTTTCTATAGTTATAACGTTTCTGTAAATTCCTAAATTTTCTCACTGAATAATCAATAAAAAATTAATAAATGTTTATTATTTCACCCTTAAAATTTCAATCGCAGATAACGGTTAAAACATAATTATTAGAGAATTTATTCACAATCTGTTAAATTTTAAATAAAACTAAACCAATAATAATGTAGTAAAACAATAATAAATAATTGCAAGTTGAATTGATTAATGTAATTGAAAAGTTCCCATTCATTAAATTTGGTGTTCATAAATCTTTGTTTGACAACAATATCAAGTATATATTGTTTCACAAACCCCAAATAGTAACAATAGTATAGGTTATATAATGCACTATACATAAAATTCTAGTTACATGGATAATATTTTAAATCTCTGATTTAGTGAATTATTGCTATGTAAGGATTTTACGCCTGCAACCTAATCTCTTTAACAACAATCGTACAAATCATGCTCCGAGAAACAATTACAATTAAGTTGACATCAAGTTAAGATTGTCATAGGACCATTGTTAAACGGATAACACCTAAATTACAATTACGGATATGGCAAACACAGATAAGCAAATAAGCATGCATTTAGCATGGCATTATGTTTAATTGCACGTCATTCAAGGAACTGAATTGCAAGAAATGGTATTATATTATTTATAAAGTGGTTATGAACGTAATAGTATTTTACAATTTATAAGTTAATTATTATTATACTAATTACATAAACTTTAACACCAAGGTATTGGACATTACGGCTACAATTACTAGTTACTAGAGTTTATACATTAGAGTTTCACAATAACGACTACAATTACTACTACTTCTACAAATACCTATGATTAGTATTTTTGCAAATTTTATAAATACAATTACAAATATTCAATTGTGTAATTGTAATTGTTGCAATTGTAATCAAAAGTAATCGGCGTTTGCACATGTTATTTCCTTAAAATCAGTATATTTACGCAACATTTCAAATAATTTACATAACTATGGTAATTGATGCATACTAACCAATGGTATTGCCTTTACTACTCTAGACTATTGATGTGGGCAATCGTGGAAATGGGCAATAGCGTTCCGAGAAGCAAAACCGAATGCAGAATAAAATTTTCCGAAATCCAATCTTCAACTGACGATGTCTACAGCGCTACACAAAATATATTCGTAGAACTTGAAAAGCAGTGTCCTTTAGGAGCCAAATTATTTAACCAAGAGATGAAGAATGACGTGTTTATTGTTGCTAATCCATTCACAGAAGAAATAACAACTTTTTGTCAACTCAAAGGTTACTTTTCTGAACGAACGTACGAAAAAAAGAAACACTTGTTCTATGTCATTGGAAATAACGAGCAACGCACTGTTAACATTGTTGGCCAAGATTGCAGCACTGTAACTGCAAAATCCCCTCTTCCTGGTGGTAAATCCGCAGGAGTCCTTCTGATGTTGCTACATAATTCGCGACAGGCGTTTTTTAATGCTCTAAGACCAAGCATTGGAGCTGATTCAAAAGTTCATCCTATAAAGCTTGATGTATACACGTACGAGAAACTTGGATCTTCTTACGTCATTGATTGGATGTTTTACGGTGAAATAGATCATCAGAATTTACCCAATCTATTTAAGACAATTAAATTGGAGTGCAAAGACGTGTTAGACTGCTACGTCCATAGAAAATTTACAAACGTGGCCCTAAACCAACATAGTGTGAGTAAATGTGAAGACGCATGTTGTGCGGAGAAAGCTGGTTCTTTTTTTTGAGTTTGCCTACGCCGTTAGAAAAAAACAACTGTAAGACAAAGATTACTCTTCATGACCATCGTCATAGACATACCCATACAAGAAACCCGGGGGAAAGAAGTCAAGTAGTTTCATCTTCAAATACAGAAAAGACAATATGGGAAAACTGTGAAAACTTTCCGTCAAATATTGAACGGGAAATAAAGACTCATCAATCCCATGTTCTTGACATAACAGTTGTAAAATCGCCATCTGTGTGTTTTTGGTTCAAATACGTAAAAAATAACCTTAACCCAAAGCAAAGTAGATACTCTTGCTCCATTTGTACATTCGTTCTAGAAAATGACATTGTTGTTGATCGGCCAGGATCTCCACTGAAGAGCAAAATAGCATCAGAACACGGCGATCTGTCAACATCGAAAATTGAAAACACCCGTATGTTAACAAGTCATGAAAATAGTGCTATTCATAAAATTGGAATACAGTATTTCTCTGCTAAAGATAGAAAGGAAACTCGAGAACAATTAAAAAATACCATGCGAAAACCCGACGGGGAACTGATCAAGTTTTTTAACGCCACTATGAATGTAATTACAATTGTATACAAAGCGGTCCACCTAAGATTACCTTTTACATCATTTCCAGCGTATGCAGACATGTTTCTTTACCATGGAGTACAACTAGGTTGTCACCATATGACAAATAATGGAATGAAATCTCTTGTGACGTCAATGGCAAACCAAATGAAGCAGCAGCTTATATCGTATATGCTAACAAATAATCTTGAAATTGCCTTAATGGTTGACACATCTGTTGATGTTGCTTCAAATGATGTGTTAAATGTGGAACTCCATTTTGTCAACAAGCAGCTCAAGGTGCAAAATTTATTTTACGGGTTAATTACTGTGGGAGTCGAAAAAGAAGGAAAGGACTTGCTCCAACTTTTACTCGCTAGATTTAAAGAAGACGGATTTCTGGATTATATGAGGAACAATATTATTTCGATAGTGACTGACGGTGCCAGCGCAATGAAATACGGACTTTTTAGTAAGCTCGATATGTGGGCAACACATAAACTTGTCGGCGTCCATTGTGTTTCACATCGGGTGGAACTGAGTTTAAAAAACGCGCTTAAAACCCACAGTTTTATGCAAACGTTAGACAAGTTTTTTAACGACATATTTACATTTTACAAACAATCAGCTAAAGTAATGTCCCATTTAAGAGAATTTAAAACCACGGAAAAGCAAAAGTTCAATTTACATTTATTGCAGGACCTTCGATGGGTTGCAAACTGAAGACGAGTTATTGCGCCACTTATTAGTCACTGGAAATTGCTTATACTTCAGCTAGAAAGTTTTGCACTCGACGGCAGATTTAAATCAGCAGATCAAAAAACTAGGGTAGCTGAAATCAAAACCAAATTAACTGACAGATCGTACATTCTACACATTGGATTTCTACTCGACGTGACGGATGTTTACACTCGTGTATCTACAAAATCGCAAACATTGGGAATAACTGCTATTAATTTTAGTTCAATGAAAATGGAATTGAAGCGCGGCGTCGAATCTCTAATTTCCTCCCCAGGTGCAAATTTAAAAAACATTCTAGATAACGCAGTTTGTGACACTGATAAAATCTGTACCATTGAAAAATTTGAAAATTCAGTTACAGTTTTTTATAATGAAGTAGCATTAGGTCCTCCTATTAAATCTATTGTCCAAAAACTATCAATTCAGCAAGAAGTCTACGTTCGGGATATTTTAATTCAAATTGAAAAATATTTTGGGGAAAATGCGGAAAAAGACAAAATTGTCTGATATGGACATTTTTGACCCAAAAGCCTTTCCCAAATATGGCGAATGGAATGAGAATATTGAAGCAAAACTTAAACGATTAAACAAAATATTTGGTTGGGTGACAGATTCCAACATAGCAAATTTAGTTGGTGATTACACCAAGTTGATTGAAAGCATTCTCTCAAATCAATTATTTAATACCAGAAAAGAACTGCCAATCGAAATATTTTGGAGTGATTTTTTTACTGTGACCAACATTGAATGGACAGAATTAACACAAAAAGTAGTACGAAACCTGTTGTCTATTCCTTTGTCGAACGCAGCATCTGAACGATGTTTCTCTGTATAACAAAGAAAAAACTAAGCAACGGTTCTCACTGGATGTTTCCACAGTGGAATCTTTATTGCGTATACATGATAACAAAATGGAAATAAAAGATTTTGATGCTCTTTATTTCGCTAAGCATTTTGTGAAAAGCCATGCTAGAACGGATGACTTATCAAGGTGCACAGCAAAAACGTCCGGAGTAAACCCAAAACACGAAATTTTTCCAACATTTGATTTTTGATTTGGTTTTTTGTGTATGCTAAAATATGAATCTAGCGATTGTGTTATGAACAAATAACATGTGTTGTCATTCGATTTAGTTAAAAAATGGTGATAAACTTTTATTAATAATTATGTTAATTTAATTTAATAATGTAATAAATTACTCTTTGTGAATTGCCGATCCGTGTCACCTTTTTTTATTTGCATTATTTCAGCAGATGTTAACCGTTTCAAGAGAACTTGATTTAACTAAATGACTATTAAATATATGTTCCTTATATATAACAATATTTAATTTGTTACCGATGATTTCATTCAATAATAATCATAGCCCAGCACACCTCTACATTGTTCATAGGCATATTCCATAATTTTTTTAACTTCCTGAAACATGTTAACGTTAGACCAAAGATATTCATTTTTAGAAGGTACGGTCGAAGGCATAGTCTACAGATTTTTGAGTTTTGTTCATAATTCGAGACATGCACACGTCATAAAAAACGTATTTGGGTCCATCTAATGGGGTGTATATTTTTATCTCAATATCTGTGGGTAGAATTCCGTTTAAAGTTACCTTTTTACCATAATCAAACATATAAAGCACAGGCCCATGTAATATTTTACCCCTTGTGCAACGGTGGTGAGAGTCGTCGTCACAATTTATTAATTTACATTGCACTGCGTGCCTGTGGGAACAAAAGTCCAAAAATCTTTGAACAGCAATATTCCATCGATGCAACTGATATTTGATTAGGCTCTGCTTGAATTCTAAAATTAAAATCGATGAATTAAAATAATTTAAATGGTGAAAAAAGCCTAACACGTTGTAACGAATACAACCAATTTTGTACGTTTGAAAAACCCTAATTGTCTCAGAAGGTGGAAAAAGTATTGTATTCTCGGATCAAAAACTCCTCTGCTTTCTGAGGTCCGCAATTAAATTGGTAAATACTTGGGCATGAAAATAAACTGTTTTTAGTTTTCAATGCTAAATAATTATGAGAAAGCTGGGATTGAAAATCCTTAAGGTCATTATTCAAGCAAATAATTGCATGCTTTAACAACTTCCCAGCTGCTGTGATTTTACAATGTCCTGCGTTTTCTTCTAACATTTGCTCATAAAGGAGCTTCCGTCGAACTTCTTTAAATTCTTTTAACTTTGAAATACATTGTGTGGCTTCAAAATCACTTATTTCTAAAGGTATATTCGAATTAAGAGTTTCATTAAAATAATTGTATTGAAAATCTTTCAAAAGGGTAACTTTGTATAATAATGGTCTACCTGTGTTGTTGACAGATTTAATTTGTACCGTAGCCAAAGCTGTTTTAATATATGACGATAAACTTTCGAATGAAGTCACAATATCCATTGGAATTTCAATATCTCCGTAGGCGCTTGTGGTGAAGACTAGATTATTTGTAATTGAACTTTTTTGTCCACCTCCACTTCCTTGCATATCCCCGCGTACTCCTGCAGTCAGCATATTTAATTGGGCTGACAGATCAACTTCAAGTGTAGATTGGGTTGAAATATTTTCAACTTTTGCTTCAAACGAAATAGTGAATCGGTAACCATACGTGATTTCAGAAATAACTTCATCGAAATGACTTGAAAATATTTTATTTTTTGACACGATGTTTTGTAGAAGTTCACAGTCCGGATAAAACCCAATAGTAGCGACTCCGACTGTCCCAGTAATAAACCCTTGTATTGATGAGAGTTTGTGCTCGTCGTACTGAGCAAAGCTAGCATCAATTCCTAACTGAAATCCAATTTTCCAATGTAATATTATACATTTTATTTTATACATATAAAAATGCTAACTTAATTCAAAACTATGTACTTCAACTAAGCCGGAAAGAACTGACAATTGAAGATCGGCGGAAAATCCCAAATTAGTGACAACATCGACATCAGATTTCAATATAGATGACTGGAAATCGGAATAAAATGATTTCATTTGCCACATACATGATGCAGGAATTGCACTTGTTAACACGCCGGGATACCCAATAGTCTGGGTCTGAGAGTCGAACAAAAACCCTATTTTGTCATAATCAACATTAGATCTAATTAGAAAAAAATCAAACAATTATACAAGTAGATTTTAAATCAATTTACCAAGCTGACCACGTCGATCAAGAGCTGGGTATCCTAACGAATCCGATAATTCTCCTAATTAAAACAGATAAACAAATTCGATTTTTGCATATAAATAGTCTTTTCAGAATTCATCATCATTATTCTGATATTTGGGATATTGTATATATTTTACCTTTTGAAATGAACAGCGAGACCAAGCAGCAAGTCAAGACGTTTAATCCAATAATATTTATTTTATACCCGAAGAAAGTAGATGAAGTACTGATCTTAAACGCCATGGTATGGCTTGTGATTTTTAAATTATAACAAGCACCTTTTAAAAAGGGTGTTGTTAAGATACGCGATGTGTCTATACACTTAGTAATTAATGTCTGGTATGTGCAATGCCACAAAGCCTACCCGATGTAAATGATGCTAAAGCTTTAATGAAATATTAGGTTAGACACGAAAGTTACACGAATATTACATTATTCACTTTTATTATAACTTTTAATTACTCACCCATGAGAACCAAAACCACTTCTTTTAATTATAAACAGCAAGTTAAGTCGGAATTTTCAGGTAGCAATAAAGATAAGGAAGCAAGGTTGTACTGCTGTGGCAAACGTGTAATAACTGCGCCGTGGCAAGTATTTTTAGTTTTACCAATAAGCAAATAAATTCAGGTAATGAGTTCGAAATGAGCTTAAGTAGTGGCTTTTTTGTGACTTATTATTGATATATCCATGTTCAAAATGGAAAATATTTGACAATTTCACATCATTATTGCGTTTGACGTCAATAGAGTACAAGATAAGTGATTATAAGCCTGAGATAATAAAGCTGTAAACTTACACATACAGTGCATTGCTTAATTTGCTGTTTTTTATTCAAATATAGTATATGCCAATTACCATCTATATTGACTGTTAGTTCACAACTGCATTTGCACTAGAAATATTCTACAACACGGTAATAACTGAAACTAAAATAAGTTCAATATTTATCAAGGTAATATACGGTTTTACCATGTCATCAATCCTTCAGCTGCTGTTTATTTGTATCTTGGAACATTCCATCTCAAATGGTAAAATTGGTGGTTTTTCATGTGTAAAATAATCGATGTAAACTATACTATATAATTTACTAGATACTATATGATACTATATGATATATTTACTAGATACTATATGATTTAAATCTATTTAGGTACTGCATTATCAATACATCAAGAGGAGAGTCTAATAATTCCTGCAATTTCAAGAAACGGACGCTTAGGTTAGTATTGATAACTACAACTCTAATGAAAATGGTGATATTGATTATAACAATGGGTCTAAATACGGTATGAAAATTCTTGAACTGTGTAGGAAGATTCAAAGAGCTGTGTTGCCTAAAACTAATGTATTTAATCATCCAGTAATGTTGTGATCTAGAAATGTCTCCTTTGTCCGTCATTTATTGTCAGTTCCTTTTATAAAAGGTATCAAAATTGATTATTGCGTGTTTGTTTACTATCCTAAGGATTTCAGTACGGAAAAAGTAGAGAAGTTGTTCACCCTGGAGTTTTCAAAACCGATATAGATTTAAGTTGTATATGGAATGTCAGCACAGGGAGCACTTCATACAAGTCCGTGGTGGTTTAGTCATATGTTGACTTGGTGTCCTCAATGGGGTTTTCCGCCGATTTATCGTTGTCAATTTAAACTGGCTGAGTTCAGGTCACTACATTTATTATTTACAAGATGCAAACAACCCAATGAAATAACTATATAACGTGTTCTGAATTTAGGTCAGTGGCGAAGCTGGATTTGCAACAGTGGATGAAAGCCATGTTAATTCAATACAAGGATATATTACTGGTACTATTCTTACTTACGACATTGGCTTTTACCCGGAATGTAAAAACCTTTCAAAATCGTTATCCAAGCGACGTATTAACAATCAAGAATATTCATATGTAGTTTCTGGAATTACGTATGGTTATCGGTTTTACATTAAATTTGAGGGTTCGTTAGAAGATCACAAAGGTTTTGAAGATTATAAATTTCAATTAGACTCAGAACTTAGTAGTCTAAAGGCGATGCTTAGTGCTAAAGCCGCTATTAATGCATCAATGAAATCAGAAAAAACAAAACGGCAAATGTCGTTTTCAACAACAATTTCAGGTGACATCAGTTCTCCGTCGTATATAATAACAACTATTGAAGACATGGCAAATTACGTTAAAACCTCAATAAAAGAACTACATGCCAAACAATATGGCATAGGACGCCCACTTTACTATTGGTTATCTCCTTCCAAGGATCTTATATTAACCAGTAAACAGCCATCACACAAAAGTACACGTGATAATGAACAGACTAACCATTGGGACAACTGTCTAAAAGTTTTTTCTAAATTTAGTGCAGCGTGTAGGCAATTGCAAAAAGAAAAAGAATTTCAATTTAAGTTTCGTGGGTGTGTAAGTAGTGCTGCAACAAAAATGTTAGAAAACAAAATTGTTTTCGCAAAGATGAAGATACATTTAAAACAAAAATTAGAAATTCACTTATAAAAAACGGAAAACCCCCAAAGAATTGTAAAAACCAGATGTCTCATAATTGTGGGCCCAGAAATGTTTCATTGTTTTTAAAACAAGATTTTTCGCTTTATAAGCACGTTGCTCAAACCTTTCAAGTTTTTCAGAACGTTAACATTACATGTCTTCCTTCCAACTTACCGGCAGAATCCATAGGTGTACTCTTTTATCCACAATCACCTTTAGTTTACTTTTATAATGGAACAGAAGCTGCTTCAAATGAAGATACTATTACCAGTTTAATCACAGCATATGTTAAATTTTGCAGCAGTCAATACGCTGAAGTCGTTTGTAAAATTGTTTACTGTGACGACCACGACATTGGGAACACGTTTTTGTGTATTTTGAGAACCAACCACATCAAGCTATTTTACAAAAGTAATATTTACACATATACTGAACCGAATTATTTTGCACACGTTGTCAGTACACGTTTAAACATAAAGTCGCCTAGGTTCGTGTCTACACGTTATTGCTTAGAATCATGTTTCAATGACCAAAGAGCAGTTTTCTTGCGATTAACTGATTTTTTCTGGGGTGACAAAACGTTTTGGAAAAAAAATATAACTTTTTCGCAAAATCGTTTTTAAGAGATCTTGGCTGAAACAAATCTTTTACACAGAAAGCCTCCACTAACAAACCTCACTAATGAAATGTTTTAGCTCTTGTTTTGTCAAACTCCTAAAATCGGTCGAGCTGTACCAGTGTTTATATTTGCTTTTTAGGTATTACATAGTAACTAGAAATATGATAAAAGATTATTGTTTTTAAAAACAGAAATTAATTAATTACGGTACAATAACTTAATTATTTGTATAAATTTCGTTGTCAAACGCAGTTGGACTAAATAAAGTACTTAACAGAATTCGACATCGAATATAAACAATAGAAAAATGAGTACATAAATATGATATAATAGGGGGGTTTGCAAAATGTCCGAAGTAAAGACTGTTAAGCGAGTAGAGTAATAATAAACATGTATTCAAACATAATAACCAGGTTCAGTTATAGCAATAACACCATTTTTATTTATCATTAAGTCACTTTAAAGCTCGTAATATATAATAATCAATATTTTTAAGTATTAGATATCACAATCAAACAGATATTGACGCGCAATTCTATTTTAAATAAAAATTCAATTATGTACTTATATTTCTTAAACTAGTTGCAAACCCTGTCAAAGACAGGCTATAAATTGGAAACGCAATATATTGTGTGATTGGATCATCAATTTCCATATTTTCTTCGTGAACGTCTTGAGGCCGTAGGTGATGGTGAAGGTGATGGTGAAGGTGATGGTGATGGTGAGTTTCACCAATCAAAATTGATATTCCTAAAAAAATTCATCACCTTTGCCTCTTTTTTTAAAAAAAGTTTAGATTTCATCCTTAACGTTTTTAAAAAAAGATTGCAAAAACTAAAACCGTATTTCTTAAGAAGTATTTATTATAACAACGTTACAGTTCTCTATGACTGCTCACAATGAGCTCACAAGTTATCAGTATAATAATAAATAAAAAACTCTCTAAAAAACTTTAAAAACATTTTTTATCACAATTTATTTTTAAAACAATTCAAGACTCCAAGTTAGTTAACCAGTGTAACCATTTACAGATTTTATTAACTAACAAACTGTTGGAACATTAGGCTGTGCAGTACATTGATTTTGATAGCGCGGACCAATTTTGCAATAACCAAGTGAATTAAGTTTTAATTAAGACTTATTATTGTTACTGTATAATAATTACAATGGATCAGGAAGAACGGCGCATCGCTAGAAATGCTCAGCAAAAATTATATCGACAACGAAACCGAGTTCGTCTAAATAGTCAACGACAATTAAATAGAAGTCAAAACAGTGAGGAGCTTAATGCTCAACAAAGAGAGTATCGTGTTGAAAATTACGAGCATCTTAACGATCAACGACGTTTACGTCGAGATCAAAACAGGGAAGTGGTAAATGCTCAGCAAAGAGAATACCGTGTTGAAAATCACGAGCATCTTAACGATCAACGACGTTTACGTCGAGATGAAAACAGGGAGGAGTATAATGCCCAACAAAGAGAATACCGAGCTCACAATTGGGAACACCAAAATGAATTACAACGGCTAAGTCGAATTCAAAACAGAGATCAACTAAACGACCGTCAAAGATTGTTTAGAGTTGAAAATAGAGACCACGCGAATATGCAGCAGAGTGAGTATCATGAATTAAATGCCGAAGTTAATAATCGTCGAAGGTCGCATCGCGAAGTTCATCGTGATGAGATTAATCAGCAACTACGAGAACGTAGACAATCTGTTATGCGACGAAGATTATCGACTGAACAGATGGTTGGGCTAATTTCTAACACCAACGAAATAAATTGCACAGAATTCAGTTGTGGTAGTATCGATGTTGAATGTCCGTATTGTGGCGCATTACATTTCATGGGAGAAGGTAAAAAGAATAATACATCTGATGGTCATGTATACACTTTCCTGAATTGTTGTCACCACGGAAAGGTCGACAACATTAGGTCATTGGAGCCACTACCAAATGAAATCGAAGAATTATTTCAGGACAAGGATTTTATGAATAACATTCGCTCTTATAAAAGCTCATTAGCAGTGGCCTCATGTGGAGGGCAAATTCAAAATTTCCCCGCAGGACCATATGTGTTCCGATTGCATGGCCAACTTTATCATTGTAGTGGACCGCTGTAACCTAATCAGGGAAAAAATCCTAGCTACGCTCAGCTTTATATTTATGATACTGAAGAAGCGACTAATATTAGGTTGGAACATCAGGCATATTCAGGCTGTGATGAACATGTTTTAAACATGCTTCACAACTATATCATCGCGAAAAATCAGTTGGTTCAATGTTATAAAACGCTAAAAGAGGTCGAGGCTGAGATGATTGCATCAGGTCAAAACACAAAAAACTTAATGATGTCGATGCCTACAAAAAATAATTACGACCGGCGCCGGTATAATGTATCAACTGTAAATGAAGTTGCAATGGTTTTCACAAACGATACAAGAGAACCTCCGTTTAAACGAGATATTAGGGTGTAAGCGATGAAATCCGAAATGTAGACATTCTTCACGAATTTTTAGATGGCCTTACATACCCCATTTGTTTACCCCAAAAGGGGACTTTGGTTGGTCTCAAAATTTATTGTCAATAGACAATAGACAAAATAACAGAAATGCAGTATTTCAGTTATCATTTGCAAACCCGAAGTACACTGGAACCTCGCTATAAGAGAACGCTATAAATCACTAAAATCTGCCTCTTATATAGAAATTCTCTTATAAAGAGGGCTCGTATGCATATATCCATGTATGACATGCGAGCCCAAAGGATCTCTTATAAAGAGAATTCTCTTATATAGAGGTCTCTTATAGCGAGGTTCCACTGTAATTGTCAAAATCATTTGCTCCGTGGAGGAAAACTAACACACCAACTCATAGTTGATTGGTACTGCAGAATGGAGGCAAATCGTTTAAACTTTTTACGATTCATTAAAAAAAACTCAAAGCGGAAAATTATTCAGCATTACAGGAATTTGTTGCAAATAGAGCAGAGGAAGCTGGCAAATCTGTGGGTAGAACCATTATTTGCCTTGCCACATATATTGGCAGTCCACGAAACATGCAACAGAGATATCAGGATTCAATGGCTGTAGTCCAAAAAAGTTGGTATTTTTAAAACTTCAAATCCCTAATTTATTTTCAATATATTTAACTAAATTAAATGGATAATGGATTCGCCTACTTTCGAGAAGACAAAACTAAATTCACTGTTCACTATCGTCGCGAAGTCCAACTACATACTCAACTTCTTCTTGCCACCAACTCCAGTAAATTTTCCACAATGAATCGAAAATTCAACCTCATCAACTATTCTTAATGCCTTGATCGTTATTGCACGAATTGTGGCCAAACAGCAAAAATCAATGGCGTAAGTAATAATTTATTATATTTCAATGACTTATTTACAAAAAAGTGTTTAATTCATTTAGAGATAAATAGTTTTAACTTCAAAATTCGTTTTGTTTTTAGGAACATGTAGCTCGTAGTTTGTTTGTAGCTCTAACCAACTCTGTCACCAGGACGTGACTGTAAAAGTTCCGTTTCCAAAACTTCCGGGCGGATGGGAAATATGCCCGGGGTGCAAATTGGTACCAATTGAGCCCGGTAATTTTTAACTTTTAATTTTTTACATAATTATTTCTATTTTAAATACAAGATCTATAATAATTATTCATTTATTATTTGGAGGTGCAGAACTTTTGCGCAATATGTCATCATGGGACATCAGCGGGTAGGAACTGGATAACGTGGAAACGAGATTTCAATCTCTATAATTTTTTAGTTTCAGTAGGTAGTTAGTAAGACAAAACTTCCGTTGATGTTCATCAAAGTGTCCCGATACTGCTGGATAATTAAGCCTTGTTTGATTTTTCTCAATGGGGAATTTTGTCTACGATGAACTTGTGTAGAATAATTCCAATCGATCATATGTTAGAGTCTTGTATGTTAGAGGATTTTTGTATGCGGTCGGCAACTGCTGATTTGTTGTTGTTGTCTTTGTGAACGTAACTTTTCTGCTCATAAACGGGAGTCAGTTCAGTTTCTCCAATATATTTTGGGTTGCAGGAGCTACATGTGATACCGTAAATGAATCCACATACGTCTTCTTTGTTCTTGACTTTATTGAGTAAACGTTTTACTCCTGGAGTGAAAGTAGGTTTCCAGTTATATATTATACATACATCATTGTGCTTTAAACCAAATAACAAGATAATTTTTAATTGACCTAAATTCGTTAAAGCCGTGCCTAAACACTAATACCCAATCGTTATTTTTATTGGTCTGTGATAAATGATAACTAAACGGTGCGTCAAAACAATTCGCTTAACACAACTCAATATTAGTGAAGCAATTATCCAACATGATGTTTCCTACGGTTGAAACAATAGTATTGGAAATATACTCCGACTACCAACAGAGGCAAGCAAATCCCAACAAGCATTCGACATATCGTTTGTTACGGCGTATGAGACGAGTCATTATATCCGTTAACTTCCGTATAAGCTCGGTTCATCGATTGCAACCTCAGATTTTATAATTTGAATACCGAGCATAAAATAATTTCAAATTAATGCTTATTCAAATAAAATCTAATTTTTTCAATAAAATTATTAAATTCGACATTTACAAAATTCCTATAGTCACAAATGGCTTATGAAAATTGACAATCAATTGAAAAACGCGCGAGCCGGTATTGTTGACAGCCAGGCCAAGGATGACGAGACAGTAACCATAAGTTACTGTCTCATCTTCCCGGTAGGGGTAGGGGGGGTTAATGGTGAGGATTCCGGCGATGATCTATCCGGTAGTCCTTCTTCTCCTTCGGGGCGAAGGCAATGGAGTATGGGATCTTCCCACTGCCCTGGCAGTGTTGGCAGGTGACCATATTAGGACCCGGGGCGTACCTGGTGAGGTCGGATTGGTCCGCGGAGGTGTACTCCAACGAGGCCCTCTTTATTTTCTGGGGCTGGTCCTTAGAATATGACCTGTTGGGTGAGGGGGATCTATGGGAAGGTCCCGCCCTCGCCTAACTAAAACATGCCCTAGGACTAGTTTTGAACGACAAATCCAATGATGAAAACCATTTTGGAATACGTCAAACCGTTAGGGCTTTATTAATTAAAGCCTAATTATTTGCTAATTTTGTTGCTACAACTGACATTTATTATAATTTTTTTTAATTTTATGCTTCCGGGTCAACTGCTCATCTGACGCTGTATTATTGTTCTTCATACAAGTAGGTGCTTACTGGACATGGTTCAATTTGATTATGGGCCTTCATTTATTTTTAAATAATTATTTATTTTAATAAATTGTCATTTTTTGCCAAATTTTGCAAAAGTCGACTTTTCAAAAAATCTCATAGTTACACAAGTCCTCTAAACTAAAAACCTAAAATACTTCCTAGGACCAGTTTTAAACGTAAAATCCAATGGTGAGATTCATTTAGACCCAGGTCGTGTCGTTAAGGAATTATAATTAAAAACCGCGATTTTTGGCCAAAATCTGAGGTTGAGGATTTTTCGAAAAATCAGTGAACTCTATGTAGGGACATGGGGGTCAGTGACCATGTTTGTTTAGCCCAATAGATTTTTTAAACACAAAAAACCACGGATTAGTTACATTTGAAAATCGACATTTTTTGAAATTGGCGATTTTTTGGATTTTTCGCCTTTCATCGCAACTTAAAACATAAATATCTCTGAAACGGTTGGACGTACTCCAAAATGGATTTCACCATTGAACTCGTCATTAAATTTTAGAATTTACTAAACCCCGATGTTGCATTACGGATATTAAATCCGTTTTATAAAAATAAATCTTGATGGTTGCCCCCGATTTGTTTCAATATTTTTTGTTTTTCATTATTAACTTCCAAACGAGATATCGTAACAAGTTGATTTTATGTCCGATGCAACCCCTATTAATACTGAGCATGTATGTTAAATTTCATGGCTCTAGCTCAAATAGCACGGGAGGAGATATATCGCTTATGAAATAGCTAGAAATGATTCCAGACGGGCGGACGGTTCCGGGACAGACACGCGTCGCTTTGCACTAGGGCCCTCTACGGGACCCTAAAAATTCTTAAACTATTTTTATCAACTTTTGGCGTTAAAAAATGCTAAAATTGAAAATAACATTTATTAACGTAGTATAAATTGTGAAAATGTTGTTAAAACCGAAAAATAAAGCCAGAATAAGTAGAAAATTAAGAAACTGTGGATAAAAATCGCCAAATACCGCGAAAAATTGACTAACGTTTTGCGAGATTTTAAGGGTAAAAAACTCAAAATGGTATCAGCCCTATAGTCATTGTTCTAAGCAAGGCCTGACATCAATATCTGTGCTGAAAGGATAGAAAGTACTTGGGTAGTGGTACTTGGGGATCTTTTCTTGACGAAATGTTATTAGACTGTAGTTTCAATAAAATTGAACGATGTTGGAAATAAAAGTGGTGGAATATTATATATGTTCTGTAATAACATGCCAAACAACGTAAATTAGAGTATGTAAAATGAGAATTAAATGGGAATAAAATAAGAATAAAATGAGAGTAAAATGTTCCTGATCCACTTCCATTCACACATCTTCATCGTCTGAAACGAATTCGACAGAAATTTCCAAACAAACGCAAATGACCAACGCAAGAAAGCAAATATAAATGATGAATAGCAACGTCTGTACAAAGTTGGATGATGCTTTCAAAACTTCAAACCCGGATTGTTCCAAGTTAAAAGTTAAGCGTTGAAGATCGTATTTGGTGCTGTGCAATGCATCAAGTCTATCCTCAATCCAGGCGTAAATTCCACTTTCAACTAGATTTCTCAGAAAATCAAGTAGAGGTAATCCATTGTTAGCATTGGACAAAACGCCAATATTTCCACGAAAAATTATTTCCTCGCCAACAACAAATGGATTGTTCCTAGGACTACGCATTCGCCAACGCGGTACCTGAAATCGTGGACACGCTGTTTCGAAATCAAGCAACGCAACGTTATCGCACTTGGAAATTTCATCTTGTACTGTGATTGTCTTAACATTTGGTTTTGCAACTACAAGTTTGGGATAAACTTTGCCGCATAAATTTTTATTTACGACAAAAAATATTTTTGAATTTGGTGACACGTATAGCATCAAATCTGTATTCCTTATGTCGCTCAGTGTTTTCGGACCTTCAAATGGCTTGGGAGCGGTCAAATCAGAGGTAAAAACTCCTTTGTAGGCATTGCTCAACACAACTCCAACCAACAGCCAAGACGCCATTATCAGTTTAAACTTTCGCTTTTCATCCGTCACCTGTTCATCAACGTCGACATTTTCAAGTAGTGTGCGCAGTTGCATGGCAAAGATTTGGTACGTATCGGAACCGGCAATTTTTGAAAAGCCTAGAATAACAACCCCAGAAATTAGAAACATCACGAATATTGACACCCAGAGTTCCACCTGAAATGGCTGAGCGTAAATGCTGTAAGTGAGGTAATGTTTGATACAAGTACAAGTCAAAAATCTAATGGCATTCGTTCTGATTGGCAGAAATGACACTGTCATTCCTACACTAATTGGAACCATTTTAAAAAAGATTCTATTCCGACGCCATTTTTGATAGTTTTCGCTTTGCGCACAACTAAAAGACATATTAGAATATTTATCCTTTGTCAATTTGAAAATTATAATTTGGGCCTTTATGTCGGATTTCGAAGTGAATATGACCTTAGAGGTTGTGTTCAGAAATTCGGGAGGAAAATCGTCAGGTAATAAAGGATAATAATCAAAATTGTAGTTTTGAAATAGGATTCTGGTTGTTTTCATGGCAATTGTTTTGATGGCCGAGTCGTGAAGACTGGGAGTTAAATTAGCCAAATGTATTTTTTTACAGAAGCAGAAAAAGCAGATGGCGTACCATTTAATAAACCGAAGTGCCTCTGCCGAAAACTTGTCCGTTTTTGATTCGATAATCATGATATGCAACCTACGCATATCGCGCTCATACTGAAGTCTCTCGAAATGGAGTATAAAAGACTCGAGTTTGGATTCGCTGAAAGTTTCCATTTGAAAGGCCATTGTTATGTAAGCCTTTAAACCGTAAAATGGCAAGAAAAGCGTACTTTTCTTAATTTGGAAAGGAGTCGGAGGTCGGGGATGGTACAGAAACAAAATTGCCCAACATGATGGCAGACGATATCTATCTCTGAATTTAATGTAAATATGAAATTCCTCAAGTACTGAAACGAATTGAGTGCCAAAATATATATTCCAGTATGCTAAGGGTGAAGTTAGAACATCCAGATTTTCAACAATGATGTCAAGCGTGTACACAACAATATAGCAACCACTAAATGCGTTTTCTCATGCTGGTAAATCTAGTATAGACACTCGAACGCCAAAATTTGTTTTAAACATGTACCCATTTGCGAAACTTGTGTTTATAACCACCAAAGTTAGGAATAAGGCTAGATGAATCATTTCTAATAAGTAATTTGAATGTCAAAGCCGGCGTGGAGCTTACTTTTTGGTTCAAACTTATAATTTACTAATAAATTTTTTGACTTGTTTTTTCCTCATTTGCGTTATATCAGCTAAGTTCAAAGGAGGACCTGAGTGTGAGTGGACACCTTGATTAGTGTCACACCCACGGAACTCTGTGTGGTGTGATTAGGGATGTATCTGTCAGCTTGGCCTGTGAGAGTAAATGAATGATGTACTGTAGGTAGGTATATGTAATATCAATGGCTCTTTGGTCTTTATTCTGTGTTAATCCTCAATATCTCAACCTCAATCCTTAATTCTCTCTCTCTCTTTTCCTCAATCTCAATCCTATGGTAGGTCTTTGTTGATCTTCAGAACTGTGAGCATCTACTGCTCTCGTTTATTACAAAGTCTCTCCCTTTTACACAGGAGACTCGAGTAGGATATTTTAACACGTGTACACATCCTGTTCAAGATCATTGACTCAAAGGAGGCATGTTCAATTATTTCCTTAAAGTTAGATGTGGCATGTTCGTGCATGCTACATTATCAAAAGTGTAAAATTGCGTGTATAATTTCAAACAGCCTTGCGTGTTTAATGTGTGTAAAAGGTTTGGTTACTAATTTTAAAGTACATTTGTCAAAACAGTTGGTGTGTTGTGTGTAAAAATTAAATGATTATTATTGGGAACTTTGAGCGTTGCGGAAATCTAGTGGTTTGTAATTTTATAAATGATTTCCGCTAAAAGGACATTTTTAATCTAAATTGACATGAAATGCCCTGAATTCACAATAAACTTTTGAGGTTTTTATAGAATCGCGTTCATAAAGCTTCACATTCATCATTTTAGCAATGTCTTCAGTTAGAAATAATAACGTTTGACGTTTATATTGTAAAGTTACATAACGTTGTAAAAGTTAGTGGGACTAATATAATAAAAGGGTTGTCGGTGTTCGTAGGAAAGGAGGACTTGGCCCCTGGCTCTGCATACTTCTCCAGCTCATGATGTTCCGTATCTAATATATGTGTCAAATTAAGCGTAAGTATAATCATTAAAACTTGAAACAAATATAAATTCTAGCAACATTTTATTGCGTTACCTTTGGTTTTAGCCGAACCTTTATCAGGTGGCCCTCTCTTACAAATACACACACACCACCAACAAATGAGAGTAAAAGTTGCGAGGCTTCCAAAAATGTAACCAGTAAAATCCCCAAGCGCAGTTGTGCAATCCTAAGATTTATCTCGCCCTTGTTCTGACCCTAAAATGTTGTTATCGGCCTAGTTATAGCATACCCACCAATTTTGGAAAATGATTTATGCCCTGGCTCAAAATTCTTTTGCCTTGGCTCGGCCAGAGACAGCCAAGGCTCGACTGCACCTCTGCCTAAATGTAATATTATTTCCTAAACTCGTCTTTCTACACCCTTTTAACAAGTTTGATGAATCAATAAGGGAGCGAGTAGAGAAAAGATTTATATGTAGTAGATTTCATGAATTCACTGTAGATTTCATGAATTTACTGTAGATTTCATGAATTTACTGTAGATTTCATGAATTTACTGTAGATTTCATGAATTTACTGTAGATTTCATGAATTTACTGTAGATTTCATGAATTTACTGTAGATTTCATGAATTTACTGTAGATTTCATGAATTTACTGTAGATTTCATGAATTTACTGTAGATTTCATGAA
>JAQGAK010002228.1:0-22070 GCA_034696945.1 Lipothrix lubbocki
TAATAGGTTTGAAAGAAACTAAACAACTGAATTTTGCAATTCAAAAACTATATGTAATAATTCAAATCGAAACTTAATATTTGGATCATTAATTAGGTATTCTATCAATCGTGATATTTAAATTTACCCGCTTCAGATCCACAAGATTCCAAGTAAGTTGATTGACGATCATCTCGAAAGTGTGACCGAACAGGACCCAGAGCATGCTTAAAAACCGAAGGCCGTGTAGACATCCCAAATTACCCGCCCCAACCCGAGTGCTCATCCATTTTCGAGTGTTGGTGACGATTGAAAAAGCAAGCAAAACCTGAGCAGAGACTAAAAAAGATTTGAAAATAAATTGATATTAGCAATATTGCTTCATTTTTATACCCGTTCATATTGCGATATTGCGAGTAAAAGACGCAAACTTTATTGGACCTCATGAAATATTTTTTTCCTATTGAAATGACTGGTGACGTTATTAAGTACACACAAACACAATTAAATTATTTAGAAATACAACAAATTATCAAGAATAATGACTGTCAAATGCAATTTATGTAGTTAGCGTATAGTTTTTTTGAATTTTAAACGCATTCTGCATATTTGCACTTTGCACCATCGACGGGGCCGATGGCTTTTACGCTAGTAAACTATAAAGTGTGTTGTGTGATCACGATACTCACCTGAGCGAAATCTATACTTTGGGTAATAAAAGTTGAAGAGGTCCACGCAGGTTCCGAGGATTAATAGCCCAGCAATAATTCCCAGAACTGCTCTGAAAACAAAATTACATAAAATAAATTGATAAGGGCGAAAATCTATACTTGATTGATATGATTACAAGAGATTTCGTCAAGTGGAATTATATGTATATGTTGAACTTTACAGAGAAATTAATAATTTTATTTAAGTTTGCGTACATCATAGAGCGATCAGAATTATCCAGGGGTGGCTTTTCCCCTGTGTAACAAGCGTACACCCAGTGGTCTGCCCAGCCATCGGCAAGGAAATAGTCGACGTTCCAGAGGAACATCTGAGAATCTCCTAAAGAGCACGTGCTAGGGAAGCATGTTCCCATGAGTGGCAGCAATGTTGGGGGAGTTTCAGATAACAAGTATTGCTACAGATTTCAATGAAATGAAATGGTTTTAATGCTTGAAAAATTAACTTAAACTTATGAGAATCATTTTTATAAATATTTAAAGAGCGTATTTAGACTTACGATCAAAACTTCGAAGGAAGCTGAGTGCCTTAACCCCGGACTAAGTTTTTCCATAATTTCAGACACATCTTTTTGCTTTTTGCCCTGTGGATTCAACAGGTCCAATAATCTCCATCCAGGCGCCACATAAGTTGTGCAGTAGGAACCTCGGACCAATTTTTCCTCCCGTTTAGAATTATTGTAAGCCCCTTGAATTTGTATGCATTCTGGAAAATCTCCGGCATCCCCCGTGTGACCGCTTAAAATCCCACTTGGAGCCTTTCCGTAGGAGTCAAATACTGAAATTAATTTAAATAATTCAATATTTACGGAATATCTGTGCATTTATTTATTATTACTATTTTTTTTATTTTTCTTACATTGAAGTATCCACGTATCCGGGAAGCTGTTTGCCGCACTCATTACCTCCACAATTGCGTGCCTAAGCGGCTCCTCACAAGCTTCTGACACATTATAAAATAAATTGTCCAAAAGATCATACTTATCTTTTAGCAACCCGTGGAAAATGGAATCCTGAATAAAGTTCTTCGCATAGAAATTCACATCCGCTGGCACTTCTGGCCTTCCATTGGGTGGCGAGAAAATTAGATCGTTTTTTGGATGACGACGGACGTGTTGTAAAGCATTCTGTGAGATGTCGATGGACTGCTGCAACACTTGGCAGGTTGTTATTTGGACAGAAAGGGTAAAAATAATAGGAACAATTATAAATATTGTGATTTTAGCCATGGCAAAATTAATTAAGTTCAAATTAGTTTAATATTAAAAAGTTTAACCTAATGAACTCGACTAATGCGAATTAAATCTAAAAATAGAGGTGGTTGAACACCTGCGCAAATGCAGCTGTTGAATTGAATTAGATTGAAGGATACCTGTGCATGTAAATCACTTGAAGAGAATTATCATCAGAAGTTTTTTTGGTATTGAAACACAAAGTCTGTAGATTAGAACAACTATCAAAAGTTAAAATCAATTTCGATCATGAATGATCATACTCGCCGCTGTATTGCACCTGTAATCAGTATGTTGAACGGTATCTCCCACTTGAACACATGCAATCGCTCTGAGTATGCCACGGGTATAAACCCTAATGTAGTAAATTTTTAACAACTTCTCAGACGTTATAATTGTTGGGTTAAAGCTGCCATAGTTTTTTTTTAAAATCCGAGAGTTTAAACATGTAGTATAGTATGTATAGTTAGTGTTCTTAATGTTCGAGCTCAGTCAGGCTTAAATCATTATTATTAGACTTGGGATTTGCGAAAAACGCGAAATAATTAAAAATTGCCGCTAGACTATTCCCATCTAGGTTATTAACGCCTTTAAATGTTTTCAAATGGTTTAGTTTAATTATTAAAATTATTATTATGTTTTTCAAAAAAGTTATTGTAGTTATTAAGTTAACAATAACCGTTGCAATTGAAAAAGTTATTTCTGAAAGATTTGAA
The DNA here is from genome assembly GCA_034696945.1 of Lipothrix lubbocki. Lineage (NCBI taxonomy): Eukaryota > Metazoa > Arthropoda > Collembola > Symphypleona > Sminthuridae > Lipothrix > Lipothrix lubbocki. The sequence continues at coordinate 2,656 of JAQGAK010002228.1, forward strand.
ATTATTATTTGAATGAAATAAAAAAAATAATAATCAAAAATAGAAGTATAAATAATAAATAAATAATAGTAATAACTCAATAAATAAATTATGAATAAAAAAATAATTACATAAAAATAAGTAAAATTATCGAAAAAAATAAAAGCCGATGTAGTTTATCTGAGACTGGATTAATTGGTGCTTCATACATCATTAACATTAAATACATTAATAAATACTAGCGAAGTTAAAGGTAGGATTAGGGATGCAAGCTGCAAAATAGCAGGAACAGAGATGCAGGATGAGTTGGGATGAACAGGTAAGGACCAGGATGAGGATGCTGGATGAGGTTGAAGCAGCAGAAGCAGCACAAAATAACATATAGCTTTAGCTATAGCACGAGAGATGTTTATGGGATGAGCACAAGAACAAGAGTGACTTTAATTAACCGTATAACACACTATTACACATTATGATCACTTCAGCCAATCAAATATCTTAATGATATAATAATATTTAATAATAAAACAAAATATTTATAGTGAAATATGGTAACTGTAAGCATGGCAACCTTACAGGACCGGACTGGGGACCTTGAGTGCCCACACTCATCCTAACTAATAAATGACTGTAACACTACTGAACAGCTGATAAATACTACATGAACAACTAAAGCTACGTATAAATACATTGGAATACATATTTCTAGATTTTTGACTAAAATTTCCCTAGATGGCGCACGCATGAACTACTTATATACGAAACTAATCTAAATTACCCGAATCGGTTTCGATGAGGTTCCCGGGTCGTACGTGTATCGTCTAAGTATAGGTTTATCATGAATAAGCATCTTATTGTAGGTATCTTCAAGGGGGCATATAATAATAATGTTTTGTTTTTCCAATTTCGAAATATTTGAAGCATGTAACATATAGGCCCTAAACAACTACACAATGCAACTTAAATACCCGGGTAGTAGCATATCGTCTAACCATACAGATACTACGTAAAGGACTCCTAGCATATATCTAATGATTTTAAGATACTAAAAGAAGATTTTGATTTTCAGTTTCCAAACTAACTTAACCAATTTTTTGTAATTAAATTTTTACATATGTACCTACCATGTAATGTAATACAAATTTTGTGTCTAACTATTATAAATACAGAAATCGTCAGATATTGCATTATTAATAACTAATATGGTGTAAATCTATATTTCTTGCCACGATGAGGTTCCATATATTTAGGAAAAAGACCATCAAGAACTCTAATCATGTCACCTGCACGTTTCATCTTTCGAGAAGGCTGGATTTCAATGGTCATTAATGGGATAGGTTTTGCAAGGACTTCAGGTTGAGGAACAAATACATTCAGGATAGGCATAGGTTCTGGTGGTTGATAATTGTCTATCTTTAAGGCTTCTAACTGTTGACATGGAGGAGAGGCAGGAGTAAGAGGATGAGGATCCGTAATTTCCATTAGAAATTCAATCTCGTCTAGATCGTTTATGAGGTCTTCTTCTGCTTTGGTTAAAGGGGACAAAGGTGATGGAGAGGAAGAAAGGTCGGTAGATTCTAGCAAGAACTCCAATTCCTCTAACTCTATCATCTGCAGCTTTTCAGTTTCATTCAGCGGTAGGAAGGACTCAATGGTCTCATCAAAAATAAGACTAAGATCAGGAAAATCGTCTGCCATCTAAAAGTACATAATTTCATACCCCACATAAATAAATGCCGATTTTAAGGATAAAATGAAGGACTAAACTACTTAATTAGTTTTCTAGAGGGGGATGATAGATTTTACAGTTTTGAACGTGGACTTTCAAACTCTTGGATTTTCCTGGTCTTACGTCCATTACTGAGTAGGTGACAGGGTTTAGTTGTTGAAGGACTTTATAGGGACCCTTCCAGCGGGGCAGAAACTTATCTACACATCCGGGTTTTCTACTCGAATCTGAAATTAAAATTAACTGCCCGGGTTCGTAGCTTACGATGGGATGGGAATTGTCGAATTTTAATTTTTCCAGGGAACGGACTTGATTAGTATTTGTACATGCAAGATCTATAGCTATACTAGTACGATTTGTAATTTTATTAGTATCATCATCATCCTCACGGAAGTTAATTGTTGGAAAATGACAATCAGTGAGAATATGAGGATCGCGACCATACACTAAATAAAATGGAGAAAACTTACTTACAGAATTAATACTTATATTATGAGCAAATACTGCGGACTGTAACCAAACTTCCCATAAATCATGTTTATTACTTAAGAATTTACCAATTACTCTTTTAATAGTGTCCACTTGTTTTTCGGCGATACCATTAACATTATGAGCTAGACGGGGAATTGAATGATGCTGAATTTTAAAATCTTCACAAAACTTTTGAAATGTAAATGATGTAAAGTGAGTTCCAGGGTCAGAAATGATTGTTTTGGGGATACCGTGTCTATAGATCATTCTGTTTAATAAAGATTGAATTGCAAACATACTATTACATGCTGGAACAGGCGAAACCTCAATGAATCTTGTACAGTGGTCTATTATTAAAAGGAAGTAACAATTTCCATTTGGACTTTGAGGGAAGGGACCGACAAAATCTATTGAGATTGTTTCAAACGCTCCAGCCGGGCATTTAAAGGGGATACGTGGACCTGGTGTAGCTACATTCTTTCTGTTAAACAGTTGACACTTTTGGCAAGCAGATACATAATTACTAACATCAACCCTCATTTTTGGCCAAAAGTATCGCGATTTAACAGTTTCATACGTCTTTTTAAATCCAAAGTGACCACCGGATGGGTCATTATGGACAGATTTAACTACCTTTTCCCATTCACACTTCGGCACACACAATTTCCACATTCTTTCAAATGATTTATAGTCAGCCTTATACAACAAATCATCAATTAGGGCATACTCGGGGTATGCCTCCTTACGAAACTTGTCAGCTACATGTTTCTTATGATTTATTATGGCCGAACAGAAAGGATCGGCTAACTGTAAATCATGAAAGTTGCTTGAATTCGAAACTGTGTGCACTTTCACATCCAGATATATTTCTGGAAACTCAACTTCATTCTCCGGAGCGTCGTCAAATGGATTACGCGAGAGCGCGTCGGCGTGAGTATGGGACTTACCACTTTGATATTTTACAGTTATTTGATACTGCGATAAATATATTGCCCAACGACTCAATCGACCTTTCAAGGACTTACATGTCATTAAATTACATAATGAACAATGATCCGTAACTACTGTGAATTCCCGAGCGTATACATAAGGTCTAAAATAATCTACAGAAGTTACTATGGCTAAAGCCTCTTGTTCGGTCGTATGGTAATTTGACTCGGCTTTATTAAGATTGCGGGAATAAAAACTTATTAGTTTTTCTTCACCTTCAACCTTAATGGTAAGCATGCCGCCTACTCCTACATTACATGCATCCGTATAAAGCATTACGGCTTCCGGGTTATCTACAAAATGGGAAAGAATGGGGGCAGAGGCTAAGCGGGACTTTAATTCATCGAACGCAGTTTGACATTCGGTAGTCCATTCAAAGCGCTTATTCTTTTTGGTTAGCTCGTATAATGGAGCACAAATAATACTAAAATTCTTAACAAACTTACGATAGAAGCTACATAGTTGAGTGAATCCTCTAGACTGAGATAGATTCGTTGGGGTGGGGAAATTAACGATGCTCTTAACTTTATCGGGATCTGTACTTATTCCTTCTCTACTTATTATATGACCTAAGTACTTAGCACTAATTTCAGCGAACTTACACTTTTTAGCCTTTAACGTTAATTTAGCCTTTATGATGCGATGCAGAATGATTTCTAAATGATTATTATGATCTTCAAATGAATTGCCTTTTACACCTAAATCGTCGATGAAACAAACTGCCGATTCATATGCCATTTTCCCTAAAAGTTTCGTCATGAGATCCGAATAAACCTTTGGAGCACCCTTCAGGCCGAATGTCATGCGACGAAATACAAATGATCCTACAGGAGTGACAAAACCAGAGCATTCTTTTGCCCTCTCTGTACACTCGATTTGATGAAATGCACTAAAGAAATCTAAAAATGAAACGTATTTAAAGCCAGCGAATGCATCGAAGATTTCATCTTGCCTAGGTAGAACATACACTATTTTCTTAGTTTTAGAATTTAATACTCTAGTGTCTACCGCCATTCTATATGAACCATCACTTTTTCTAACTAATATGACCGGTGCTGCCCATGGTGAATTTGAATGCTCGATTATGCCATTATCTAATAATTCCCTGATTTGCCTATCTATTTCCTTACGTTCTACACTTGATACTCTATAGGGTCTAGTAGCATAAGGGGTCTCATCTTCTAATTCTATGTCAAACTTAACTAAATCTGTACAACCAATTTCCTTAGAACTAAATGCAAAGGCCTTACGATACTTAGAGAACATTTTCTTAAGAGTAATAATTTCACTAGGGCTAAGATGATTACTAAACTCTAAAGTATCTATGTCAGGATCTATTTCCTGTTGTATGTAGTCACCTAACTGGTCAGGGTTAACATCATCCATGGTAAATGAGTTAATTTTGATGTTTTTACCGACTAATTCTGTGGGGAAATAGTGTTCGAAGCTTACATCGGTATCAATTTCACCTACGGTTAAATTATGGGGCAAGCTGACATAATCAGATTCGGATAAATTATACATTAGTACTTTAAAATTTCCATTACATACACTAACTATTGACTGTTCTATTGCTACTGAATGATGATTGAGAGACTTTTCTTGGGGAGAGAATAATACATGGTTATTATTTAGTAAAGGTACTTGTAAAGTTACCTTGACTGCACTATTGGGAGGGATTTCTACTGGACTTAACAATTTAGCTTTAATTACTTTTACTGGGGCAATCTTAGACGGTTGATTGAAGAGACTTAATGTCTGGTCCGTAGGACCGGACATAGGGGTTGGAGCTTTTGCTTGGTCATAAGGACCGGACGTAGGGGGTGGAGTAATAATAATTTCAGGAATAACCATTACATGCTTAGGAATTTCCTTACGTACTAATGAAGTAGGTATAGACTTTTGTACACTAATTTCCTCCACAAAATCAGTCTGCGTATAATTGTCTACTTTAAATACAGGAAAACTAAGTTGTAAGTTGCCAAAATCTACTGCTACTTTCTCTGAATGAAAGAAATCTAAACCTAGGATGATGTCACATGCGCATTGGGGAAATATGAGAAACTGCCAAGTATTAGTATAATTGTTTAAAGAGATGGATAAGTCTACGCTCTTATTTACCATAATCCTAGGAGTGTCGTTACTAGCTAAATGTATGAAATATGGGGGCTTTAAGTACTGTACACTTGACTGTACTTTGGGAGGGAGCCGATTGAAGAATGCTTCACTGATGATAGAGACACCAGCACCACTATCAACTAATGCCATTGTATGAATAGATTCTATTTCTATAGGTAGCATGAGTTCATTTTTCCTATTTTGTAAACTAACTAGAACACTAAACAAGGATGCTAAAGATGATTCCTTAGGACTCGGTAATTCACTACACTCAATTACATTATCATTACGGAGCGGGGATTTTACACTACACATTTCATTATGATTATGATCATTTAAACTAGCCTGGTTAACCCGCTCTTCCAGGCTGATTAGTTTAAATTACGTTGGGGAGGATGAACTTGGGATGATGTACCTGCTCTTGGTTGTTGATTAGATGAACTATTAACATTTGATTGCGACACCGGAGTGTTTGTTTGGGGAGGTTGTCTACGCGCTTCTGGGGTGTTAGTTTGTGACCTGGTAACGGGTCTATTAATATTAGCGTGGTGGTATTGAGATGCCCCATTATTATTAAATCCCTGATTCTGAGGTCTACTATCAACTATTTCAGAAAACGGGCGAGGAATATAATCCCTCTTAAACAGTTCGCACCAGTTGAAATGATGCCCTGGCTGTAGACAATAACCACATGCTGGTGATCTAAACTCACCATTAAAAGGCCACTCATTGGGGTAACTAAAATTGCGCGTTTGATTAGAGGGAATGAATTTTTCATTAGCCTTTTGGGAAGGATAATGGTTAGGGTTGTATAATTCTGAAGGGTCTTCAGTATTACACGACGGAAACAGATTCGTAACTTTAGCAAAGAGTTGGAAGTGTGGATCTTCGCACTGATATTTCAACTCTTTGATAAAGTCATTCACACAGGCGTCGTTACCTAGGTTACGACGGACGGTGTGTGACAACTGGGGAGGGAGACCTTTAAGTAAATATTGAATCTTTTTCGACTTCTCCATATTACTATTAATACGGTCGAAAAGCCTTAACTTTGCCATGACATAATCTACGGGGTCATCCTGACTAATGACAAACACACGCTGCTTGTTTTCTAACTTAGCCTTTTTAATGTCATCTTCTTCGGGGAATATTTCGAGAAGAGACTTTTGAAAATCTTTAAATCTATCATTAGCATTATCGGCATCTAACTCACGTAACAAGTCCTTTGACTTGAACGACCACCAGTCTTGAGCCGCCCCAAGGAAGCATCTTGACATATTTCTGAGTTTCCAGAAATTGTCAAGGTTATAGTGGAGAGCAACTTCATTGAAAGTTTCAAGAAATTTGGGGGAGGAAGATTTACCATCGTATTTAGGAAGATCGAGGAATATTTGCGAATATGAGACTTGAGCCATAGTTAATTTTAAAATAATAAGTAATAATAAATTTAATTAATTAGGTAAGTTAAATATGATGAATGGGGTTTGGCAGTGAGAGGACTTGGAGAATTCTTTGGCGACTACCACCGGGGCAATATGATACTAAATAATAATAAGTAATTTAAAATAATAAAATAGGGATAGTAATTTTACGTTACCGTGATAGTTGAATTCAAACTACCCCGCACCTTAGCGAAGTTAAAGGTAGGATTAGGGATGCAAGCAGCAAAATAGCAGGATCAGTGATGCAGGATGAGATGGGATGAAGCCGGTAAGTAGGCAGGATGAGGATGCGGGATGAGGATGGAGCAGCAAAAGCAACACAAAATACAGCTTCAACGATAGCAAGAGATGTTTATAAGATGAGCACAAGAACAAGAGTGTCTTTAATTTACGTAATACACACTACAACACGTTATGATCACCATAGCCAATCAAATATCTTAATGATAAAATAATATTTAAGAAAGAAACAAATTATTTATACTTAAATATGGTAACAGTAAGCATGGCAACCCTACAGTATGTATATTATATGCACTATGTACTTATATTATTCATATATAATTATATACAACCATTTTCCACTTAAACAGTATTACGCTGTATTGTTGACGTTAACGTATAATTCTGCGTAATTATTAGTGATTAGAGTATAATTACACTGATACTGTGAACTGTGACACTTGACTAAAATTTATTAGCAGATTTTAGGAATCTTCGTATAGGGATGTTCATCGTTTCTTGATAGTTTCCATGCTACGGAACTGATCAACTGCAATTTTAACAACTTTATCAATTCTTGGTTGAATATATGTACATACATGGTATTTTCTTTGGAAATTGTTGGAATCTTCCATTTCCACCGAGCTAAAATAGTTCCACATTAAATTACATACACAATTAATAAAGGTGAATGATAGAATTTAATAATTAACTGGAATTAGGTGTTCAGTTCAAAGAATAAATACATAGGAAATTAGCAAGAGGAATATACAAATACAAAATTTAAATTATTTCCATTAAAATTACAATTAGGTATTATTAAATAAAAATATTTTTGTAAAACAGAAGTGATTAAATACAATTTAATTTTTTACCTTGACATAACTATTCCCCACAGGTTTTCAAAGCCGAGAAACTATTTTTAAACAATGATTTTTACATCTGCGGAAACGGTTTCATCTCGTCTTCATCAGGTAACAGCGCCCTAAATATCGTCCGTGTAATTATAACGTCGCCATTTCTCATCGGCATAACTGAATCTCCTTCTGGCGGTAAATCTTGTTGTGATGTTGAATTTAATTGCAGCGGCTCTGACGACTGAAACTCCTGAAGCTGCTCTTCTTCCGATAATAACGACATAGGCTGAGCCTTGACGACCGCCGGAGTGTACACATTATGAAGGAATCTAGCACTAGAAATACTAATGATGGATAAATACAAAATGATCAGTCTAATTGACGTCGATGAATGCATTTTAAATACAAATTTTACGTTCACAAATTTCACGTCCAAAAATGAAGAAGGGGAAGACACAAATTTTCTCTATTTTTATATACAGCCAGCAAATTTGATAAAAGTAACTGTTGCAACTATGCTGAATAATTTAATACTGGACTGGTCATCAAAGTGCGACTTTTGTATTTGTAGTCATTCTTTCCTTTAGGTCAAAATTAATTGCTTCACCATATGAGGAAAGGCAAAAATGTGATAAGAAATGGAATTATTATTAAAGTGAACATATGTGCGACCTTCTAACTGAACTCATATATAATCCATTCCATAATAAATGAGGCGTAAAAGAGGCAGCAATAAACCGCAAGATGCAACGTTTGTCCGTAGTTGTCGTCATAAAAGGATAAAATACACTTTATTCAACCGCAATATAATTCGCTGTAATTGCTTGTCGTATGTGCCGTTTAGTCTGTAGTCATTTCTTAATGATCGTCTTTTTAAAGGAAGTGATTCTCAGAAATCAGGATATTTAGCAATTATGCATTAGTGTGTATTTATGTACATACTTACATTTATGTCACACTCATAAGAATTTCATAGATTTTATGAGCAATAGCATTTAATTCTCTCGGACAATCGATAAATATTCATTTATTACTGTACTAGATGATTGTAAATTCATGATATTTTGATCCCAAAGGGATTTTCGGTTTTAATTAATTTTTTTTATTTTAAATGTTCAGGTGGTGCTGATTTTTATTAGTCAATACAGAAAAAACAACATATTTAAATAAAGGGTGACGGGGCTAACCGGATTCAGTTTTAAAGTTTGGGCAACCTAAAGGACGTTAATTGCGATTTCCTATTTTTCATGACAATTTCCCAAAATCTTGAAACTATCCACGCTATCCAACCACTCTGTAGAAATAAATGTGAAATGGAAGTAAATAAAATATTCGAACACAAAACAAATTAAATCGCTACAAAAAATGAAATAAATACACGAAATAAATAAATGGAAAAAGAAAATAAATAAATAAAGAATAAAAAAACATAAAAAAATAAAGAATAAAAAAACATAAAAAAATAAAGAATGAAAAAATAAAATAAACAAATACAGAAAAAAACATTAAAAAATTTAAAAAATAACTTAGTTTCTTACTCATCAGTTGATGTGTCATTATCTTCCTTAACCAGAATTCCCGAAGCGCCACTCCCCAAATCCGTGACATGCTTTGCTACCACGAGAGGTTCGTCAACCCCGTTGTCGTCGTCTTCCTCGTGGAATTGCGGAACGTCTAACAATAACCCAGCTGCATCGGCTCCAATGACCTTAGGATTGGTTCCCGGTCGCAATTTTAGATCCTCAGCAACTTGTGATGTCATGGTGTTGTACATATTGGGATACTCGGGATTACTACTAAAGGAGGGATACACAGCGGGAAATTGTCCGAAATTTAAAAATTGGTTGACCCTTCCAATAGGTGAAAACAGCGTTGATAATTGCTGCAGTAAATGTAAGTGTGATCGATGCAATTCTTCATGTCGCAAAAATTGAGGCTGAACCAATGGATTCGCAAGAACTGGAGGATTCACGTAATACAATGGGACAGCTTGTATTAAGCTAAAGATGAAAAATAGGGAGAACACAAAATAGGCACAGAAGTTCATGATGTATTTTTTGGAAGCCACAAAATGATTTAATGGTTGAGCTCTGTTATCAAATTTTTTGACTGAACTGTTTCCTTTGACTTCTTGCCGAGGAGTTTTTATATGTGAACGAAGATGTCAGGTGTTGGAAATACAGACGAAAAAATTGCATGCATAAATAAATATGATTAATTGTAAAGTACCAAGGGTCTCACAATCGATTATATAATTCCAGAATAATTGCATGTGTGAGGTAGCAAAACGTTTGATAATTCATGCAAATTTCTGATTTATTAGTCATATATAATTACGGACGCTTTGGGCAATTTCGTGAATAATTCTTTGGCTTGATAGGGGTGGATACGTAATATGTGCGCCTTGCATGTCTATAAACATAAATATATTTATATATATATAAAAAATAAATATACATACATATATATTGATGTGTACGGGAATAGATTTAATGAATGTTGACATTTCAACAAGACAACTTTATTTACACATTTGAAGTTTGAACAGAAATTTTGGGACATTTCCGTACAACAGGACAAATTTTGCCCAATTTCAATTCCGACCATACTTTTAGTGACCCCATGCAAGAACGTTTAAATTTAAACATCCAAAAATAATACGGGATAGTTGTTGCGGAATGAATCCATGTTGTATTTCAATCTCTTTTTAATGAATCTATAGGCAGAAAAACATTCCCTGGAAACTAATATCAAGCCTGATAAACAATTGAATCAACTTCATAACTTCTGATCTTGATGGATAATTCAAATAGAAATCAAAGGTTAACGGGTTAAATAATAAATCAAACGTTGAATAATTCCTCGTTCCTAATAATTAAACCTTCAAGAGCACGTACTCTTGTGATAACAGGATTTGAGATATACTGTTTTTTACAGTTTATCGTCAAACTTTTAAGATTACCAATCCAAAAAGCCGACTTTAAATCTTTCTCTAATGATAACAACGCAATGAAGAAACTTAATCAACAACCCGAAGCGCAGAAATATATGAAACACAAGATTTTGAATTCTTCTATCACTTCAATTCCTTGGAACTGTTACAAACTACTGGAAATTGATAAGTTAAAATACTAAAAAATAAAATAAACTAATTCGGGTTAAGGGATGGAAATTTTTTGGAAATGTATGGCAGCAGTTAAAAGGATAAACCAGATGGAAGTAGATTAGAAATAAAGGGCATATAAAAGAACAATATTTTGTCTTTCTCAGCAATCAACAAGTATATTCTCATACAAGAGGATCTATAGTGAATTATTTTAAAGTTACTGAAAAATACTTGACTAAAAAATACAAAATCGCTTGATCTTTGTCAAACGTTTTTTGGAATGGATTACAAAATTTGTACATGTTCGAAGAGCATTTTTGCCCTCATGATTTGTTTTGCAACTTTTATTACACTTCCGAAAATTAAAGCGCTGAATGAACTTCACCCTTTTGAAAACGACGTAAAGGAATTTTGGGTCCCTGACGACAATGGAAAAATCGTTCAAGTGGTAATTGAAGATGCCGAAGTCTCGATCATGTTGGATGTGAACAAGATTAAATTTTATCTTTCCACTTCGTAAGTATTATCTTTTCAATTTTTTAAAAATTTTATAATTTCGTTCAAAAAATATTGTTTTTTAATTAAATGTTTTTTCCCAAAAAATGTCATATTATAGTCAAAACCCGGATATGAAACTAGAGTTTTACGGGCCCTCATTTGACCACTATGATTTTTCTCCGTACGTACTACCCCATGCCCCCACTTACTTTATTTGCCATGGCTTTTTGAGTAGCTCTTCTTCAGGACCCGGGCCTGCAATCATACCAAGTAAGCATATAATCAATTTAGATTTTTACCCCATAAAATTCATGAAACGCCAATTATTACTAGTTTTCAAATTGACTTCAAGGGATATGTAGGTTTGTGGGCTCTCTACAACTTTGTTTGACTTTTAGACCTTCTTCGTCAGAACAAAAGTGTGAACGTGTTTAACATAGACTGGTATGAAGCGCAACATTATTTTGAGAAATTTTCCTACGGGAGGGCCGTTTCTTCGACCAGAAAAGTCGCAGAAGTGGCTGCAAAACTAATAATTCGTTTAGTAAAATTGAACCTAATTGGATTTAGTGATGTGCATTTCATAGGTTAGAGGATATTTATTTTTCCAAATTTTATGTTGTAACATGTATGGCGAATACTTTCTCACAAATCTGAAAATTTAAATAGGGCATAGTCTGGGTGCTCATATTGGAGGATTTACTGGGAAAAATATTCTTCCATTTGGAAACATTAGTAGAATAACAGGTTTGTAAAAGTTATATTAAAAGAGATATAACATTAAAGAAAATGTTAAATTCTTTTAACAAAATTAAATTCTTTGTGCTTGATCAATACATTCTGAATTTTACATTATACCAATATTTTCAATGGGTGGTAAGGAAATGGCGGAAAGTACGTAATAAATTATGTCAAAATTTGAATTATAAATGAAAACATGTATAGGATTGGACCCAGCTGGTTTTAAGTTTGAAGGAAATAGTCCGGCAGATCGTCTAGGTCAGGAAATAAAAATCTCAAAAAAATATCAGTAATGTAATAACAAGTAATAAGCACATGTAATCATTAGAGAAACGTAAATGCGCAGATGCTAATGACGCGTACTATGTGGACGTCATCCACACCGGAACTTCCCGACCAGTCACATGGTTTCGACTTGGTTACAGGGAACCACTTGGCGACGTTGATTTCTATCCAAACGGTGGAGCAAAACAACCTGGGTGTTCCTGGGATGTTGCTGGTAAAGTGTAATTTTGATGCTAGCCTATATACTGTTTGAATTAAAAATTCATTCTTTTGCATCCTCATTTCTTAACCAGCAACAAGTACATTTAGTGTTATGTGGTCTATACAAACTATTTTAGGAACGTGTTCCCATAGCCGTAGTTACGACTACTTGGCCGAGTCTATAAAAAATGAATATCACTTTCATGCTTGGAAATGTGCGGATTGGGAACAATTTAAAGCTCACAAATGCTCTGAAAATGAAAAGAACCGCATGGGTCTAAATATTCCTTCCTGGTTTGTAACGAAAACTTTTAATATTTAATTACATGTGATGAATGCAAAACATATGTGCTCTTAAAAAATAAAAATAGAGATGCTTGGTAGGAATGTAGGATAAATTGAAGAAGTACAGTTGTAATGTGATGTTGAAAACATTGTCCAAACAACAGAATTATTAGATATTTGAAAATTTTTAAATCAGAAAATAACATTTGTTTTATACAAATGTCTATATAATGTTTATGTCTGTTGCTTAAAATTTACCAAAATTGAAAACAAAAATTTCTCTCAGACTTCGGTGAGTTGTGAGATTATTTGTACTTATTGGGAGGAATGGGACTTATTATTGGATAATTTGGTAAATAATTTTGGGTATGAATTTTGAGGATTTAATCCCAATATTATGTACTTGTCAGGTCCAAAGGCACGTATTACCTTCACACCAACGATAAATCACCGTATGCAAAGGTACCTTATGGGCTTTTTGGAGCGCAAGGAGTGGAAAATCTGCATAGTGAGTAACTTGTAATTAATGTTGATTATTTTGATGATTTTTAGAAAAAAGTGTCTATTGCCAAAAAATAAATTATTATAACACTAACTATCAACCTAAAATTAAATATTTAATTTATGTTTTATTAAACTACATAATACATTTACTTTTTAGCAACCGCCGAGACCATTCAGATAAGAGAACTCAGACAAGCTCTCAATAACTTTGAGCGGATTGTCACTGAGAAAGGTAAGTTTAAAGTAAAAAGTAATATGCCTCACAATTAAATCCCTATAGATGAAATCAAATCTTAAGTGAAGTACACTGGACTCTCGTTATAAGGACACACTATCTAAAACGCAAAACCCTCATTGCGCGCATTGCTGTTATAAGGAAGACCGTTATAGCGAGTCTCCCCTGTGCAAGCCTTAAATAAATAGAATTAAATTATACCAATATCATATTTGATTTAATCTACCTTGAACTTTTGATTTTTCAATCATATGATATATAATTTCCATTTTCAGAAAATATTCTCGACAGCTTCCGTATGGGACAATTTTCAAATATGCCCTTGGAATTCTACTTACAAGCCGTAAACAATTTGGATGACCCCGTGTTGCAAACCTTTGCTTTGAAAGAGCTCCAATTCCGGAGGCACAACGGGAGTATTCCTTTTAGTCTTTACTCCGCTTGCTTAATTTTTAACAATGAAGTGTTCCGAGGTCTCCAACATGACGTGCCTCAAAGCTTAGCAACAGTATTTTCCAACCAAGTTATTATAGAAACGGAAGAGGATCATCAAAGGCTCAATCTAACGAGGATAGGAAGCGGCAGCGCCGTCCATTTGGTCACGATGCCTTTTTCAATGAACGGAGGAATTACAAGACCCTGGCAACTCAGACCTGTCGTATCTGAGAGTAATTGTTTGTTCACTATTACCAACATTGAACAGGACATTAGCATTGGAATTGACAGCAGCGATGGAACAACTGTTGTTTTTGAAAATTGGACCGCAAACCTAGCAAGGAATAGAAACTTCCTCTGGAATTTAGCTTGGCGTACTTCAAGGGGAAATGGGAGGGCGTTTGAGATTAAAAGCGCTCAGAATGATTTGGCACTAGAGAGTTACATGAATGGAACGGTATACCTTCAGGGCAATAATGAGCATCCTTTCCTATGGCATTTGATTTATTAACTTCCACAATAAGTAGCAATAATAAGAATAGTGTAGACTTGTAATAACGGTTCCCTCTCTATAAGAGTAAGCTATCTATAACAGTCATGGTTTTAATGCTCTATAAATTAATTTACATTGAATAATTGTAATATTCTTAAATGAGCACTTCTTTATAACGGCCAATTTTCTCAGATTTATGGGGTGACGTTGTAAAAACATTTCACTTTATGCGGAATTATTGCGTTTCATGCAACAGGCGTTTTAAATAAATAAATTGATAAATGAATAATAAATAATATTAATTAATTAATAATCTCATAATTTGTTCATCCTTGGAAGGTCAAAAATGTAATAATAAATTATAATAACTTTAGCATTTTTTCAGCAAATAAAATATTATTTCCACTGCACACAGTAGCACCATTTTCTTCAACGCATTCACTATACAGTTTCTTCAGACTCAAATAATTTAGGAAATAAAATTTATGGTAATTACATACAAGGAAAACTCTATAACGACACCTAATAATTAAAGCACTCAAATTTAACCGTTACAAAGAGGTGATCTTATAACGGTCCCGATTTGACGCACGTTTATACCTACTATAAAGTAGTTACACCGCAGCCGTTATGGATAGTCTGCCCTTATAAAGAGGACCGTTGTAGGGATAGTCTTATGATTATTATTAATTTTGTATTTAATGTTGAAGCTACACATCAACAAGAGAATTCCATTTAGTTTTACTGCTATCATAAAATAAAGTAGTCCCTAAAAGTGTACTTTAAATGGATTTTGTCCAATCTCCGAAAATCTTTCTCTCCAAGAGATATGCCTTTCCCATAAAACTTTCCACGACCGGAGGTCAACTCTTCCGCTACATTATTCTGACATTCACATGGAATGGTAAACAACATATTAAAAATGCTTTATATTATTCCTTTTCGCAATCGCAAAATTTAACAGCCAGCGGAGCAGATTGCACGAGGCCAGTCCTATAGATAGTACAGTGTGCATATATCTGTAAGTCATAATGTATTTGCATAAAATATTCTACAGATTGTGTTTGAATTGAACATAATTAATAAGGAGCGTAGTTTAAGAAGCGTAGTTCCCAAATGCTCAAGTGCAATAAATCAATTAGGAAGTTGACACCGATTAATACCGTTTTTAATTTTTCTTGAAATATTCCACGTACATTGAGTGCGCGATCATACAAAAAATACAGAAGATCATATATATGTACATAAGTACAGAGAGCCTGGACAATTGCAAATAATAATTAGTGTTCCACTTGTACGTACACTAGTAGCTCAATTGGCGAAAACAGTGACAGTCCCAAGTGTTTTTGATCAACCTGATGAATCTCTCCGAGCGATTCACGCAAATTAGGAAGCTTTCAATTGAATTCTTAGTCGCATCTCGGTCGTCAACATGGCAGGATTATTAAAGTTAACTCTCATCATCTTCTTTATCGGCTTCCACTGCAAGGCTTCAGGGGAAAAGTGAGCCCATGACATTTCGCAAGTAGATATTATTCTTATAAATGTATTCTCCTTCATTGCATTATTATTCTCTTTATTATTTCTCCTTGTAGTCAAAACAAGGGCAGATTAAAAATAATATTATTGAAATTTCAAACGCCTATATGCTTTGTCTTCATCAAAAATCATGTTTTATACGTTTTTCAAAATGCTCAATTTAGTTAGCATAGCCTTCATTGCATTTTTTAGTCAGGAACCACGTGCTTTACTGGCGATTCAGGAAAACCCAAAGTAATGATTTTTCCTGGTTTGCAAATTGAGACAATTTAAAAAAAAAATTAATTTATTTTATTTTTATTTACCAGGTTAGATCGCTTGGAGCATTTGATTTCAACATTGACCAGCAAATTCAGTGATTTTGTGGATGCCGTTGATAAAATCACAAGAAAGGTAAATATTAATCATACAATTTGTAATAAATAAAAATTTAAAAAAATAAAAATAAAATAGTAATAATAAAATGGCTTAAAAAGTATTACAAAATAATAATAATAAATAAATGATAAAAATAATTATATATAAATAAAAAAAAAATAAACAAATTGTATGAAATTTTTGTCTCTTGATTTATGTTTTTAAAGTTATCGCGAATGGAAGAAAGATCCACCTTGAATGATCTGATTCTAAAATGCACGGAGTACATCAACGCCCGGAATGAAGTCGGAGTGAATAAAGTTTGGCAGCGGATCGCCGCGAATCATAACGGGACTCATCAGACGCCCGAGGACATTCTGAATCAAATAATTGTGGATGCGTACAGCGGGAAGCGGGAAAACATCCTCCCATTAATTCGTTTCATAACAAAAACGCAGCTGTGCAGTGGCTACGAAACTCTGTTTTATGAAATGCAAGACTACGGTCATTTCTTCAATGGCGGAGAGATCTTCAGCCTAGCCAGTTCAATCCTAAGCAACTGCAAGTATTCCCTATTTGAGAAAATGCCCGCGGAAGTCCAATGGATCCTCACCAAGAATATCAGCATGCTCAACACTTTCAACAAGGGCTTCCTCTACCGGAAATTTCATATCAAGGACAACGGCCTGGAAAATCACATTGCAACTATGAAAGCCAAGAATGCGTCGGATTTCTGGAGGTTCATCCCAGCGGATGACTACGCTGAGACATTTGTCATCCGAAATCGGAATATGAATCTAGTAGCGTCTGCTAGTCGGAGATTGTATTTTGCGAATTCCGCCAATAGCCATTTTGCTATTGAGATGAATAATAATTCAGAATTGAGTATCGGTGTGTCTCTGGATACGCCCTCTGGGAGGAAATTCTATAGGTTGTATGTCCAGCGTCAGAAGATCCGGAATACGATGGACAACTACGAAGTCAATTTATGGACTATTAATCCCAGCGATGATTATGGGAAATTTATTTACTGGGCGGTGGCTGAGCAGCAAACTTGAAATTACCACCTCTTTGACTTCAAGCGTAGTTATAATTATTAATATTAGTAATAATTATTTTTATTATTAATTATAGTAATTAGCCAAAGCCAATCATTTTTATTAGAATACAAATATTTTCAAGAAAAATTCTAAATTGCAATGCCTAAATCCATATATCAAATAATAAATCAATTTGGTGAAATAAATCGTTCAAAATTCTTAAAAATAAAAACCTTTATTTTCATAATTTTAAAACAATTCAACACAAAGAAACAGAATCAACACAGCCATATAAAAAGAGAAGATGTAGTTAGCCCTCCTCAATTAGAAAAATTAACGTGTAAAGAATCAAGCTACACACCGAACAATTAAACAAAACATTACACATAAAACTCAATAAACAACTAATTATTACGGTTAACATATATGCCTGCCCAAAATAAAATAATAATCAAACTGAACTTGAGGATTCAATTGTGGTGATTTTGCAGGATTTTTTGTTTGGAAATTTTGTTGTAATAATCCACGCATGAGATATTGATTAGGTTCAAGAATCTATGGGAATATCAAGTTTGCTGCCTAAATAACAACATGCATAAGTACATAATTATCTTTTACGTAATTCTCAATTATTTTTAGATCGTGATTGTTTCTCCATAAGCTTAATCCTATTGATCCACATTATCTAGTAACTCGTGTCAATTTTATTTTAATTGATGACATCTGCTGATGATACTTTAGCTATACCCTAATAAGTAGGGGAATCGACCAATTTTAATCTAAAATCCAATATATACATATATATGTAGGGATTCCCTGAAGGTTAAAGGGTGCGATAAAACGGGAATTGATTTGGGGAACATAACAGTATGATGTAAAACAATGCCCATGGACAACAAAATAGTAGCAAGTGTTCGATATTTGGTATTCCCAAATGCAGATAATCGGTTCTTCTACGCTTATCCACACATCGATCAATCTAATAAGCTGACAGCCGTACATAATCAGATCACGTTCCAATGCCCTGCCTGCCCGTACCAGACCAATGTGTTGAATATAAAAAGGCCCGGACTCTGCAGTGAAATTAAGTAGACTTGGGTGTATCATCGGGAAATCATCATGAAGAGCATTTTGGTATTTGTCGTACTTTTGGCTGGCGCTCTTGGTAATTTTTTTAATTAAATAATAATAAAATAAAAATATTATATAACTAAATGTTATTATGTATAAACTGTCGACATCAAAAAAATAAATTCTTATTAACATTAATATACTGGAAATTACATAATTAATAATTAGGTAATCGTGTTAATACGAACGAGATTAAATAACGAAATTATAAAAATAATATTTTTGAAATTACAGCCCTGCCCCGAACCAACAGAAAACTCGGGACATACGGCTTGCCCGGCAGAATTGTCGGTGGAGAGGAAGCCAAACCACATGAACTCCCATTCCAACTGAGTTTGGAGTATTGGTTTTACGGTCACATTTGCGGTGCCTCCCTCATCGACGCAGACACCGTCATTACTGCTGCTCATTGTTGTGACGGTAGCGAAGACTACCCTGAGGACTTGACCATTTTGGCCGGAGCACATGACCTCCTCAAGCATAATGGTACTGAACAGTACGCAGAGGTCAGGAAAGTCATCATCCACGAAGGCTTCGATTACTTTACGCTAGAGAATGACATTTGTATGTTGAAACTTCTTAAGCCATTGACATTGGACGACAACGTCAAACCCATCAGACTTCCTACGGCCGGATTCGATGCCAAGGGTAAATCTTTAAAATGATCTAAACTACAATATGTATATCGTCGGCTAAACATGAAAAGGTGCTATAATTGTTTTTAAACCATAACGTTACGAAAATTTTAGCACCTTTT
>JAQGAK010002229.1:0-22059 GCA_034696945.1 Lipothrix lubbocki
TTGTTATATTGTAGAAAAACACTTTTTTGAAATTGGTTAGTAAACACCGCACAGACGTTTTGTACAATTTTTCAACTCTCCCGCCTTTTACATTTTTTATTGTAGAAAAGATTTTTAGCAAAATTGCCCACAAACAATCGACATTGTAATCGCATGGCATCGATTTTAAATTATTTGTCCCTGTTCAAAAAATGGTAAAATGTACGTTTTAGACCATTTTGGTCCGAATTGAATTTTTTTAAATTCGGCAAATCGGCTTAGGCTGCTTTTGGACAGGACACTATAGAGGAGCACAGAGCATTTTTGGCAAATTCTTGTTTAGTATAGTATTTCGAAAAGTGTGCAAAAAGTCGGGATAGTCGTTGGTTTTGAGCTTTTGTTGCTTATAAAAAACTTTCTAAAACTATTGTCAGGAAAATGAGCTTTAGTAAAACTCGTAGCTACTGATGAATAAAATTATTGTAATAGTTGCACATGTCTGTGTCCAGGACCTATAATACAAATACTACAAATTGTGCCTTTTGGTTAACAAAATGTGCCCTTTGGTCTAAAACAATTGCCCTTTTTGGTTAAAATGTCACGCAGTGGGCTTGCCTTAAAATATCCTCTGTAACATATATAGTTTTCTATTGTTTTTGCAATAAGTTTGGTATTGTTTTGTAAGTTTCGATTCATTGTTGTATTAATTTTGGTGTTAATTGTTGTATTAATTCTTGTAATAATTGTATTAACTGTAATAATTATTATTTTTTACATTATTTACACTAATTTATTATTACATAGATTATTTAAATTTATTTTCAATTTATATTTATTCAGGACACTGTTTGTTCGATAATATGTAATTATTTGACATTTTCATTATTTTATACTGCAAGGTCAATGGGATATTACTAATCCCTGACTTTATTAAATATTGGAATTTATAGAGTCCAAAGACAAGGGGGTAGAAATCCAAGCGGATTTAGGACCGAAAGTGAAAAAAGAGCTTGAAGAAGGGAAAGCGTTGTTCCGTAAAATTAAGGGTTTGTAAAAAATAAATTTGTTTACACGCCTATCTATTACTGTAGCATAATATAATTTGTGTTGGACAAATTGGTTTTAATCAATGACAAGGAAAAAGCTTGAAAATATGTAATAATAATAAGTTTATTCTGTTGTCCGTGTATAGATGGCCCAGGAGATGTGAGCTTAGCATTTCTTCTTGCACAAACCGCTTCCGGGATGATTCTCTCGAAGACGGAAAATATAGGGTCCTTCTGCACGGGCTTCACCATGGAGGGATATCTTAAAGCCCTTGTAAAGAAGTTTTCTTTTATTTTGATCTGATAGATATGCTTAGAATATAATGTGTATAAATGGCTATAAACATAAATTTGTATTTAATTATATTTAGTAAATCATTTATTTTACAAAAATTATTAATTTTCCCTTGACAGACGGACAAAGGAAAAGATGGGGATGATTATTCGCCGGAGAAATTGATCAAAGCCCTTCAAAAGGATATTGGCTCCCTCCAAACTCCCTGCCCTGAACCGGTTGTGTTCATTGGAGCATTTGACCGGGACGATTTAGGAGCACCTTCAAGAGAACAGGAGGAGAAGCAGAGTGAATCTGCGAAGAAGAACGTGGGTTCTGACGAGGAGGGTGGAACTAACGTCAAGGAAGTGGATTTAACTGAGGCCGAAAGGGAACAAAACGAGAAAGATAGCCCGGAAGCAAAGGCCAAGGAACTTTTAGGGATATTGGCGGAACAGAGCGAGGGTCAGGAGAAGTCGACACCCATGAATTTATTGGAGTTTACACTGGATCGGGATTCGATTGAATCCTATTTTGAAAACCTTTTCCACGTCTCCTTCCTTGTCCGGGACGGCTCGGTTTCAATAGGAAAAAAGAGTACGTCCCGGTTTATCGTCCGGTTGATTTTAGTTTTGTATAATTATTAATAATTATTTCAACTTTTTGGGAAAAGGAATTAATTTCGAAAGGCCGCAGGACAAAATGATATGCTATATAAGAACTACTTTTAATTTTAAAATAATATTTATATATATACGTCAATAAATGAAATAAAAATAATAATATTACTTTACTATGTTGAAGAATACCCGGGAGGTGAAAAACCCTCGTTTGACACGGAGCTAAACGGAAAAACCCCCGGCCACAGAGTCGGATCCTGAGGAACGGGACTCACGTCCCAAGAGTCAATTCATTATGTCATTCAATGCTGCAACGTTTAGGGTGAATTTTGTACAGAAAATTAAAAATCTATATAGCAACAATAAAATGCTCGAATTTAAAAAAAAATTATTTATTGGTAAGGTCACTTATAAGACTAATTTTCGAAACGCTTTAATTATAATTTCCATTTTTAATTCCAGGCTATGCAGGAAGCAAGTGCTGGGACCGCTCTTATTAAGAAGTCAAAACCTTCAACGTCGGAGTAAAGGACCGACGGCGTAGCTGGGCCGGACAACCGAACGGTTGTACCCGAGCCTATAGTTATTACAATTCAGGAAGTAGGAATCGTAAAGATAAATACATAAAATGAAAATATGTATGTGCTTGTGGGGTGCTAATTATTTTAAAAATTAATTAATATTAGAAAATCAAACTTTTCGCAATTTTGTTTGAATTTTGCAAAACCAGTCTTTTGATTTCACAGTTTTTCAATTGTTCCCAATTTTTCTTTTCATAAAAGTCTTAAAAACATTATTTTATATTTCATTACTTCATTTTTACTTATTGTTACTCATACGTATTTTCAACAATGTTCAGGCTCAAAGTAACGTAGTACGCATACGTAAACTGTTTATCTAGTTTTAAATTGTTTAAATATTTTGAAATCTTAAATTATTTTTAGATGTTTAATTATTCAAGTGTTAACGACATATTATTTGTATCATGAAAAATATGTACTGCAAAAATTAAACACAAATTATAAATGTACTGAATATGTACAAATCTTACACTATTATTTGGCAATGACTTACAAACATACATTTTGTGCGTGTTATCCCGTGCATGTTAAATTTTTGACCATAACTTCGTATTTTCTGAAATTTTCATTCTAGTTTTAGTGTAACATTTTCGTACAAAGATTTTTCCTAGCATTTTTAGGGTCCCGTAGCGGGCCCTAGTGCAAAGCGACGCGTGTCCGTCCGTCCGTCCGTCCGTCAGTCTGTAATCATTTCGAGCTATTTCTTTGATGAGGATCTTCTTCCTTGCTATATGAGCTAAAGCCAAGAAATTTGGCATACATGTTCACAATAGTAGTTGTTTCTGACGTAAAATAAACTCATTATGATATCCCGTTCAAAAGTTATTAACCAAAAATCAAAAATCTTGAAAAAAATCGGGGCAACCACCATGTTCAATTTTTTTAAAATAGTTACATTATGCATAACTACTTCAGATGGTACTTGCAAAATCCAAAATTTTATAAGGAATCCAACGGTGAAATCCATTTGGGGGTACGTCTAACTGTTATCAAGTTATTCACAATATAAGTTGTCATGAAGAGGGAAAAATTAAAAAATTCGTCAATTTCAAAAAATGTCGATTTTCAAAATTAATAAATCCGAGCCCTTTTGTGCTTAAAAAATCTAATAGACCAAAAGAACATTGCCCGTGGCCCTTATGTTTGGTTTGAGAGTTCCTCGATTTTTCTAAAATTCGGCAAACACGAATTTTAGGACAAAATTGCAGTTTTTTAAATATAACTCCTTAACTAATTACCGTAGCTCAAAATGGACATCACCACAGTCTGTTCTACGTGGAAAAGTGGTCTAGGGAGCAATTTTGGTATGTGGGTTCAGGTACCCAGGTATCCATAGCAATTTTTGAAAATTCTAAATTACCAAACATTTACCCAAAATTGATCAAATTTATTAAATAAAAATTTTTTTAAGGGTCCCACAATCCCCATAATTATTTACAAAAATACCAGTCTGATAAAGAATTAAACGAAGAACGCGAATACGCATTTTATTTAACTATATACTATTAACTTCCTTTAATAAAAAATTTTGAATTCTGAAAATGGCGAGAAAAATCGGGGGCAACCATATACATTTAGGGGAATTTTAGGGCAAAATTGCAGTTTTTCATTTATAACTCCTTAACTAATTACCGTAGCTCAAAATGGACATCACCAGTGTGTTCTACGTGTAAAAGTGGTCTAGGATGGTATTTTGGTATTTCAGTTTGGATACCTAAGTCTTCATGGCAATTTTTTAAATTTCCAAATTTTGGCGAATTTCCACAAAATTGAATAAATTTAAATAAAAACAATTTCTTGAAGGGTCCCAAGATCCCCATAATCATTTAAAAAAATGCCCATCTGATAAAGAATTAAACGAAGAACAAGAATACACAATTTATTTATTTATATAACACTAACTTTCTGAAATAAAAAATTTTGAATTACGCAAATGTCGAAAAAATCTGGGGGCAACCATATACAGAATTTTTTTTAAACCGTAACAATTTGCATAACTGCTGCACATGGTATTTACAAATAGTAGAAAATTATAAGGAACCAATTTCTGTAATTTATTTTGATGTACTTTGAACTGTTTAAAAGTTATTAGGGTTTCAATTTGCCATTCGGCAAACGAAAATTTTAGTGCAAAATTGCAGTTTTATATTTATGACGTTAACTAATCTACCTATCTCAAAATGGACATCACCAGTGTGTTCTACGTGCAAAAATGGTCCAGGAAGCAATTTTTGTATTTCTATTTGGGAACCTAGGTAGCTATGGCTATATTTTAAATATCCAAATTTTGGCAAATTCTTTAAAAAATGAACAAATTTAATTAGAAACAATTTTTTAAGGGTTAATTTTTAAGGGTAATGATATACAAAAATATCAGTCTGATTAAAAATTAGACCACGAACACGCAATTTATTTAACTATATACTACTAACTTGACTAATTACAAATTTTTAAATTCCGAAAATGGCGAGAAAATTCAGGTGCAACCATTTACAGAATTTTTTTTGAAATTGTTTTAATTTGCAAAACTGCTACCACTTGCACCTAAAAATAGTAGAAATATATGAGGATTCCATTTCTGCATTTGATTTTGATGTAGCTTAAACCGTTCAAAAGTTATTAAGATTTTAATTTGCCATAGCGAGGGAAACACACCACGGATCAGTTTAAAACTGAAAAAAGGACGAAGGACGGATGAACGAGCACAATGAATTTGGTTTATTTCGAAACCTTCATGTTAGTCAATTCCATAATAATAATCATATTTATATCAATTAAGTACACTTATTAAGCTAACGCGGAGGGACCCCTTCGTCAGGTAGCTTTTGATGAAAAGCGTACAAATGTAGGCGAAACTTAGATTTTTATATAAATCTTCAACAATAATCCCTAGTTGTGATATCTGCTTGCGGTAACCCCAAAAATCGTAAACGGCGGCAAAATATACGAACATTCTCTTTTATGAGGAAACTAAAAATAAATTTTGTACAAAAACGTTTTGTTTTGAAAAAAAACTTATATGCGTTCCTGAACATGTACATGAATTTTCTTCTTTTAAAACCAAAATAGCAGTTGTATATTTTCAAGCGTAATATCTTAAATATCTCAAAGATTTTTCAACAATAACTATTTTAAATATAAAGAACGGCCTCAAAGCTTTGATGAAAGAGGATTTCCCAGCCATTTGTCTTTTGTGAATGATGATGCAATAAATTATTGCGGTAATCAAAGGAATCTAAATATAATCAGGTGCGATCAAATTGTAATAACTGGCGGCGATATTTGGCAAAATAACTCATAATTTTTTAGCATAATTAAAATAATTTATGCTTGCTATTAACTGTAGTGGGAAAATAATTATAATTAATAACAATAACCTTGCCGTTTATTTTTTACTTCAATTTCGAAAATAATATTCAAGTCTCACACTTCTCACGTGCGTTTCAAACATTAGTCATGCTTTTCTCAAAATTACTTTTCTAGAATCTATTAATTTCCGTAGCGGTGCGGTTAGGAATTTAAAAAATAATTCATTGATTTTAAGCTCGTTATTTAGATTTTACAATTATAACGGAAATAATTATTTATTGTCCACGCCATGTTCTATAATTTTTGATTGTAACTCTTCTAGGTTAAGTATGCTGTTTACATGTAAAGGATTTTAAAAAAAGTTTAATATGTCGGGCAAATAATGAAATGTTTGGCAGTGTTCAGAAGCTAAAAGTGACGGAGATTTGCAAGGGAGCTGGAAAATTAATAAACATTCCAAATTAAAAGTACATTTCTAAAATTCTGAAATGAGTTTATCCACCAGTAATTGTGGAACCAATTATGTGTTTTGTGGATATAAGTCAAATTCTATGGCTCTATATGGCTTTACCATTCCCGCAGACGGACCACATACATAATTTCCGCATTGATTTCTGTTACAATAAATTCCCATGATCACCAGCAGAGCTGTTTTATTTTTTCTGTATGATCTATTATTCAATATTTTCATTCAACCTACCCATATTTTTACTTTTGGTTTTTTTTATGCCTACTTTTTTAACGATTCCCACACAGGTTGTAATATGATTTCTGTATTATAAATGCTCCAAAAAATTGTCTTATATAAACAGGCGTAAGGGTATACACTGTATTTTATTGAAAGAACATAAGGAAATACTGCAGGAACGACAAGAAAAGAAAGTACTGTTTAATTAAATGGTCTACAAGAAAATTTTCGGTGTAAAAAAAGAATTAAAAAGGAAATAACATTTTTATCAATCGTCGTCAGCAATGAGAGAAAAAAGGAAGAGAATTTTCTAGAAAAAATTCTTCACTTCAGATCCTTATTATGTATTCGTTGTTATAATTTCAACTATTCAAGTACTACTATTTAAAACTAAAATTATCTTTAGATAATTTGCGTTTAAACGTAATTAATTATGGTGCGATCATTTTATTGTAAAAATGAAAATGCTACAAAATGTGTGTGTAAAGCTGATTTTCTAGACACGCCCCTCCTAACTTTGACGCCATTCGGGTTATTGACTTTTCTTCTCCGCCATGACAAGATGCTGGTTTCAACAGGTGCAGAATTTGTCGATATAAAAGTCAAACTTTATTCACAAAAACATGGAAAACAAATGCAAATAATTAAAAAAAAACATAATAAGATTTACGTAAAAATCAATTATGCAGTCATCAAGACTCCATTTTTGCAGAAAATATTAAAATCCTTTTCTTACTTCCCGTGCGTTGTCTTGTTTTTGATTATTCACTTTCGCTCTTCTCGTCTACCTGTAAAAGGACTACATCTTCCTTCTTCTACACTACATGTTAAAATTTTAAAATCAATAACAGACAATGTTATTGAATGCTACATTAGATTTACATATAATTTTATTCATAAATTTTATTTATTTTTTGCTTGTGAAGGAATCTCTTTCGGGTAAAAATTGAGAAAAATTTATACGACGGATCAAAAAAGGAATTATTACAGCACACGCCTTTGGTTTCCATGAATTTACTCTAGATTGTTAAGAACTTTTGATTATTTTAGGGGAACCATTTGTCATTTCAGGGATTTGGCAGGTAAAAATATCCTGCGAAAATTCAATTTTGAATTTGACGTTTATTGTTTCGTTAAAGTTAAGAAACACTAAAACTCAATATTATAATTTTTCGAAAATTTAATTTTACAAGCTTCGATGCCTTCCAGAATATTTTGAAGTAACGGGCAGTCTTAATTTCCAGAAATGACAGCAAAATCTAGTTTGTAAATATGTATTAATAGTTTTCTAAATATTGATGCTAAAATACCGCTTTTGTAACTATTATTAAAGTTTTAATGTAAATAAAACCTTCAAAAGGGGGATTGCACTGAAGTTGGATTCCTGCGGATTCACACGGTATCCATACAACTGAACACATTTTAATCTTTAATTTAAACGGAAGTCTGTAAAAATTTTAATTGGGGGCAAACTTTTTTTTGAAATTTTGATCTTTTAATTTCCGGATAATTCACATAAAATCATATCAATTCATCATCAAAGTTTGATCACTGGCGGATATCCCGGAATAAAACCCGCCCTGCTTCTCGAGCTGACGCCCCGCTACCCGAATCCCTCCCTGTCGCTTTCGAATATGAAAATATTCTGTGAAAATTCAATTTCACGTTTCATGTTTATTGTTTCGTTAGAATTAAGAAATACTAAAATTTATTTACATATTCTAATTTTTAGACAATTAAATTTTACAAGCTTTGATGCCGTTAAGAATATTTTAATGCGGGGGCTACTGTTAGAAAGATGAGTAAACCTAAAAAATCTAGTTTGTACAATGTATTTAGCAGTTTAAACGGAAGTCTGCAAAAATTATAGGTGGGGCAAACTTTTCAAAATTTGAATCTTGTAATTGTTTTTTGTAAATTCAAATAAATTCCGAACAATTCAACATCAAAGTTTGACCACTGGCGGATATCCCGGAATAAAACCTGCCCTGCTTCTCGAGCTAATGCCACGCTATCCGAATCCCGCCCAATATTTATATGATTTTCTGTTCATTTCATATTTTATATTTATATTATAAATTTTAAAAATGGAGCCATTAGAACCGAAATATTTGTTTAATTCGCCAAATATTTATACATTTTGTTTGGATTGCTTTCATGATTTTTATGTTGCCACATTACCTACGGAGTAATTCTTTGAATCAGTTGTAAACTCTTAAACGATCACAAAATTATTATCATGATTTGTAAAATATGGAATGACGTTAAAATATTTTAAAATGCATCTCTTAATGTGCTCCGTTTTGTAAAATTTTCTTAGTTTTTGTATCTGCAATTTATTTTATTATTTAAAATGGTATTTTGACAATATCTCTATATAGGATTATAATTTCATATAAATGGCAAATTTTATTTTCAAAGCTTATCGTCAACGTTGTTTAGGCAGTTATTTATTTGTGGATACATTAAGTTTTAAGGAGCAAGGATGTTCAAAGAACTTTTCTTGCCCTTAACGTTTTGGTTTCCATAAATGCACTCATGATTTCTACGCCCAGCCGAATTTTGGAGTAATCCTTTCAGTAAGTCAGTAGGTGAAAATATATTGTGGGAATTCATGTATTCACATTTGATGTCTAATATTTTGTTAAAATTAAAAAATCAATTATCGTTTAAAAATTTCATCAGGTTTGCCGCCGTTTAGAATTTTATGTGAGATCCCATTTCCTCAGTTGTCACCAACGCACACCTTCATTAAAAGTAACAATCAACTGAGTTGTTATCGAACTTTTTGAAAATCTTAACTTTAAAATTTTTAATTATTTTAATAATGAGATCTGAAAAGTCCGTGTGTTGCCACAGCTAATCCTCACTTTTGTTGTTAAACCAACTGAACAATTTGCATTTCTTTTTTTAATTTAATTAACATACTCTTACCGGAAAAATATTTTTTTTGCATTTAAACCAATTTCCTACCGAGAAACTTTCGTATTTAAACAAGAGCGTGGATGCTCATATACGATAACCTTGTGTATTTAAATAACATAAGAAAGTAATGCATATATATAATACCTACGACAACTTGAAATGGTCACCCCGAAAATAGTAAATGACGTCAAAATATATGAATATTCCCTAATGTGAGAATAATGAATAATAATTTTTTTAAAAACGTTTTGCCTCGAGAAAAACAATTATATGCGTTTTTAAGTAGGAACATGAAATTTCTTCTTTTATTCAACATAGTATTTGTATATTTTCAAGCGGAATTTCTAAAATATTCCAAGGATTTTAAACGTTCCCCAAATTTTAAATGTAAAGAACAGCTTCGATGAAAATTGATTTCGCAGCAATTTGTCTGTTGTGAAAGACTAAATTAAAAAAATTGTACTTGCCGATCTAATAATGTAAGGTAGAAAAGGCGGTCAAAATAATAATTGGCGGCGAAATTTAGCAAAATAGCTCTTGTATATTAGCATATTAAAATTATTTTTTCTGCTTATGCTGTGCTACCCAAATATCCGCTTGTTAACTCGGAATTCATCTGTCGTATGCAACGGAAAATATAAAAAATCTGGAAAATATAAAAAAAATACAATTTCCTATCCTTCCATATGTAATGCTTTTCTCCGACTATTTTTCTGGAATCTACAAATTTCCTTAGCGGTGCAGTTGGGAATTTAAAAAATATTTAAATGATTTTGAGCTCATTATTTAAATTTTACAAGGAAAAATATTAGAACTGAAATAATTGCTTAATTTCCACGCCATTTTTTATTATTTTTAATAACAGACATGCCAAAACTTTCATTTTAATAAAGGTAAATGTGCTAAAAGAGGATTAACAATTTGGGCTAATGCTGAATATAAATTTTGATAGTGTTTAGTAACTAAAATTGACTGAGACTTGCAAGGGATCTCAAAAATAAAAAAATGATGCAAATAAATTAAAATTACATTTACAAAATTCTGAATTTTTAATCTAATTCGCCCGAAAAATGGACGTAAATTCTGTATCATTTTCGCAGAACATTTTTGTTCACTTCAAATGATTAAAATTTATATTCATGGAATTGTGCTAGTTCTCTATTGTGAGAAGCCAATTGTGATAGGCTAATTGGTTTTAATAACTTACTTGTAAATCACAAGCTGAATACATATCGGAACAGCATTTAAATTCTGTCGAGGATCTGGATACATTACCTCACGTTACACCGCAGAAAATATTAAGTGGCGTCGAAATATTACAAAATATATTTCTGAGAAAAAAATTATTCAAATTATTACGGTCACATGATATTATAGTTCTACATTTAAATTTGCAATACATACTGTTGATATTTAATCCAAAACTTTTCGAAAGAAAATAATTATTGAACCAAAATGACGATAACCACAGTACAGTAAATTTTACCGCTAAATTTGTATTTACTACGACGAAATACGATTTTCTTTTAAATTTCAACGTGTTCCCCACAATTTAATTTTAGTATATTTAATAAAGCATTTCTTTACAATAAGAGCGCAACTATTGTGGATTTAGACAGACGGAAAAAGGGGAATAGAAAAGAAATCTCCACATTTATTTATTTGGTGCCTGTAAAAATGCTCGGGTAACCTGGACGAGCACACTTTAAAAAAAATGTTTTTTCTCCCTCCACAACTTTCCATGACTCAAATGGAAATACAAATTTATTCTTCGTTGGTGTGGAGTAAATCATGCCCGACAGGTTATTATAATTTCCAAGGAAATAAATTGGGGCCCACACCTTTAACGTTCGATCATATGATGTACAGCTCTGCATTTCAAAATTCTAGTTTAAATAAATGTCAATACATAATAAAGGACAGTGTAGCCTGGTCCTTGAGGAGTTTTCAAGTCGTTTGTATTGAAATTTGCTGCAAAGAAATATGATTTTTAAAATAAAACAAATTCGTTATTCAAACGTTATAATGTAATGGCCCCCATTGTAGATTTTCAAATTTATGTCGAGCGCCGTTTAAAAAAAATCAATGCTTCGCCCCGATTTGTACGCTTTCTCCGAAAGCTACTGACGAAGGGGTCGCTTCGCGATAGCGCGGCTATTATACTTTTTTAAAGCTTGGGAAATTGTGATTATAATTATGTTTTACGATTACAATTAAACCAACGCATTATATGCTTAAAATAATTGTTCTGTAATCCATCCGAGTGTCCGTTCATCCGTCTGTTGATTTTAACACCATTGTAAGTTAGTCCGTGCCATCCGTCGTGACATCTGCCTATCCGTCATTCCGTCACACGGCTGACTTGGCCTTATATAATATAAATAATATTTATCTAATATTATTTAATTATTTCGATACAATAAAATATAATATAAGGGACAAGATTGTTTTTGTTTAAGTCCGTCCGTTCAGAGAAGGAAAATATTTATTTTCTCAAAAATTTGATTTTTTTGGGGAATATTTTTACTTCTTATTTTTTTAACCTTCATGTTTCTGGATCTACTGTTTGCCTGAACAGATGTTATTGTTCCCCATGAAATTAGCTGCATAGTGGACATTTTTAAATTTGATTACAGGGCTTAAAATAATTTTAAATAAATAATTATTTAAATAAAATATTTTTTTTAATTTTTTCAAAAAAATTGAGATTTTAAAAATTCCCATGGTTACAAAGGGCCCAAAATAAAATAACTAAAATATGTACTAGGACCAGTTTTAAACGAAGAATCTAATGGTGAAAACCTAGTTGTTGATTTTTGAGCTAGATACAACGAAAACCCTGATTTTGCCAACTTTCACCCGATTATAGCCGCTAAAACAGGGCCAGTTTTTTGAAAATCATAACAATAAAGTTTGATTAAGTTAGGCTTTCCAGTGTATTAACATTAAAATATACAATTTACACGGGGTATAATGTAACTTCTCGCACTGAAACCGAAAAAATCCTAAAAATCGGTTAAAACCCAAAATTTCAAAATTCTAAAAATAGGGTTATTTGTAGAATAGTTTTGTGAACGTCTGTGCCAAATTTCATCCAAATCGGCCGATAAACATAGGCACAGGAAATATGCAACAAAATGTACTTTAGACCTCCCCAGCTCCTCACTTAAAATTTTCAGACACGCAAAAACCGACTCAGACATCCCTACATGACCCCCCACCCCAACCAGAGTTGTTCTCGGATCAAGTATTTCTATGGATCCGACCACGAATTTGACCCGACCATGAATTGCCAAGTATTAATTTCAGGCAAACCTGAACTTGCGACTTCAGGTTCAAGTAAATACTTGATCTGTCAAGTTCATGGCTTCAAGTACTTTTTGTCAAGTCTCGAACTTGATTTCATACGCGTGTACGGTTCCTTTAAATACCCGATCACGAACTTGACCTGACCATGAACTCGAACATGTATTTTCAAGTATTTCGAAATTATTAAAAGAAATACAGATTTCGCGCATATAATTCGAAATCTAGTACTTTATCATAAGTCAATTGGTAATATGTATACTATATTTGCTTTTATTCAAACGTGCGTACAAAAATTCAAAATCAAATTCTCTTCTACAATTCTTTTACTAGTAATTGTATAGTTTGTACATTATTATTATATTATTATTAAGGGTCATGCGTATAGCACGTATAGCGCTACAAGGGGCGGTGGGTCCTTTAACATGGTACATCACATGCTTAATTGAGGTTAAATGAGGGTTGGGGGTCGGTGGTCCAAAAAATCTGATTTTTTTCATTTACACAATTATGAAAATAGCAATCATTATTACTAAGAAATTATTTTGTTTTATGAATGAGTCATCCTATAATACCATGGTTTCTGTCTAATTTTTATAGCAGCACAGCGAGCTAATAATCTACCGGTGATGTACCCTGTACGATAACTTCAAAACCCGATATCTAATTAGCTTAAAACTTGTTCGGCAGTCTTTAATCTATGTAGCTTGGATGAGTTCGTATATAAGCAGTGGTAGTTTTAGAGTTACTCGCCATTCTAGAAATGTGAATAAAATCCCGAATAACCTGTTAAATTTCAAATCTGACAAAAATATTTTAATTGTAATGAGATACCCGGGATTTGTAAAATTAGCAAAACTTTATCATAACTTAAAAAATGTTTTGAATTAGAAATTTAAGTCTTAGATTTGGGGTCTCAGACTATATAGGCAAAGCCAGCTGTGGTTATTAGGAATAAGACGCTGCGTTGTCATTGTCGATAACCTTATTGGTAGGGTGGGCTAAATTGTCGCGGACCAATGATTTTAAAAAGTCCATGTGTTGATTATAAGGTAAAAAAATACATGAACGTACGGTTCAAATATGATGGAGCTATTACCGCCTGACATTCCGTAAGGTGATACATGTTTGCTAGTTCATACCAAAAACGTCACACACTTATAGAAAAACGTTTTTAAGACATTATATAGTTGCGTCTAACTCATGCACAAAATACTTGAACTTGAACGCGAAAATGCAAGTTCGTGGCCAAGTATTTTTAAACGCTGACTTGAACGCGACCATGACTTGGGCTTCAAGTAAAATTTTGTTACTTGAACACGAACATGACTTGAAGCAGAATTTCATGTACGGATCTGGCTCTTACTCGAACACGACCTGAATACTATAGGTATTTTTAAACATTTACCCGAACATGACCCGAACGTGACCATGACCCGAAATACTCGCGTACTACTCGAACTTGAGAACAACTCTGTTTTAAACGTTGAGTCCGCTGATAAATAACTGGTTAATAAATAGCTGGCGCTGCTCCTTCGCAGTAGCACCCCTTTAGGGAGTGCTATAAATCGTTGCGAAGCGACGATTTTTTGGGTAGGTGTTTATATAATTTGGATACTTATTGTCTCAACATTTAAATTAATAAATTGACATTACATTACAATAGTAATTAGGGTAATTTGATGTCAATTTTATTACTTTTTATTTCTATTTGGGTGCAAATAATTGTTTAATTTCAATATTCATTTTCGGATTTTGTGTAGAATTTATTTTGTTTTTAATTTTAATTTTGTTATTTCTGCATTTTATTAATATTTTAGCTAAGTATTCTCCTTTTGGCAATAACTTAATTTTTTATTATTTAAAGTGTTAATTACGAATTAATCGACGGACTCAAGGATAAAGACCGGAAGAAGGATATTGAGAGTTTATTAGGGTCAACGCAGGAGCAGAGATTTAGTTTTTTGGTTAATTTGGGGAAGAAGATTACGGATTTCCAAATGAAAAATTCGGAGAGTGCTAGAGGCAGGGGTGCTCCGACGGAAGAAATCGATGATGTTTACGACGGGATAAATGATCATTTCGAAGAGTCGGATGAAGAAGATGATCAGGAAGCTTTTGGGGAAGTCAATGACGAGGATGAGGAAGAGGACATGGATGGAAGTTTAGCTATTCAGGCTGCTGATGTGAGTGAATTTAAAATGA
Source organism: Lipothrix lubbocki (assembly GCA_034696945.1). Taxonomy (NCBI): domain Eukaryota; kingdom Metazoa; phylum Arthropoda; class Collembola; order Symphypleona; family Sminthuridae; genus Lipothrix; species Lipothrix lubbocki. Next base: position 14,934 of record JAQGAK010002229.1, read on the forward strand.
AGCGTTTAATTTCTTGAACTAGTATTTATTATATAATGGAAGATACATCGGTTGTTGCTTCAAGAAATATTTTACCGACACGACAACGATTAAATTATTATTATAACTAGATTAGAATTTGTCATCCATTATTTGACAACTGTCATTTGCTTGTTGAAAAAAGGTAGGAATTGTGGTGAAATAATTTATTTTTAAATTATTCAATTTTGTCTTGTTAAATGTAATAATATTTACAGCCTTGTGGTAGGGATATGTACGTTAGATTAAGTAGCAAAGTAATAGTACATAATTAGTAAAAATTATTTAATTCCCCAGATGTTCGATCCCAGTTTAACGAAAAAGAGCAAAAAACCGTTGGACCTGGATGCAACAATTTCCACGGACACTCCAGTGACGGCTTGCAAACCTGTTTATCGTCCAAAGACAGGGAAAACCCGTCAGAAATATTTTGCTCTTCTGCAGTTTCTTCAGGAAGTCATTGGTGATCTGTCTAGACACGTTCTTGTAATGGCAGCAGATGAAATTTTGACAACCCTGAAAAATGACGCACTTAAGGAAAAAGACAAAAAGAAAAAAATTGAAAAATGGGGAATTCTAAATTTAAGTCCAGAAACGCGTTACAGATTTTTAGTTAATTTGGGGAGAAATATTACGGATTTCACAGTCGAAAGCTCAGCGAGTGCTGTGAGCGGTGATGTGGATAACAATGACGAGAATGAGGAACAGCACATTAAAAGTTTGAGAGTTATCCGAAGCTCTGATATTCAGATTGCTGATGTTGGTGAAGATATTAAATTATTAACTAATTTTGCAATAATTTTTTTATGCAATTTTGTGTTGATGTTTGTATTAAATCTTGTATTTATTTTTGTATCAGTTCTTGTATAATTTTTTCACCTGTCCTTGTATTTTTTTTTATTTACCTTTGTATTTAATTTTTTACTTGCTTTTTATTTTATTTCGTATCTTATTTGTCTTGGCTGCAAAATATATATACATAATACATATAGATTATATGCCATTGTATAGTTTCTATAATATTTTTGTTTCAGGGCTCAAGAAAAATGTTTGCTGTGCCAACAAAAACCTATTAGGTTGAGATGTTTTTCGTGGAAAACATTAAAACCCTAGACGGTCCGACGATCCAGCGGAAAAGAGAAACGCACTACCCCGTGCCCACTCCACCAAATTAATCTGTTGGTACACCTTAATTTTACACTAATTATGGCTCGACGTCCGAAGACGAAGAATCCCAATGTGATACTACTAAGTCGAAAAAAGCCTCTGTACAAATTTATACCAAGCGACGTTAAATTACGAAGAAGGATGTCAAGGCGTTATTTGAGACAGACGACCCGATCCCAATGACTTCCGCTGCGCTCATCCGCCACAATGCACGGGAAAGCAAACAGATTACAGATATGTCTCCAACGCCACGGAGGGGCTGCGCTGGTGCACGCCGTAACCTATATATCCGTAAACGACTCGATCTAGTACTGGCACCAGTAGTTTCTTTGCCAAAGAGGAAAGCGCACAAGCGGCAACTGCGCGGAAGACCGAAACTACCACCAATAATATCAAATACACACCTCACAAAAATGCAATATCTGCAATTACAGTCTAAAGCAATCGTCGTTATTGAGTCTCTGCCTTTTAGTTCAGAAGATAAACCGATTTTGCGCCAGAAACGACAACAGCAGAAACAACTGGGTTCCAAACAAGCACCGCACAATATAAATAGTACTCCGAGAACCAGAAATCTACCTTCGGAGTCAAACAATAAAGTCGAAAATCTCGAAAAACAAACTTTGCAAGGGAATCAAAAATTGAAAACGTCAAGCGTTAAACAGTCGAAACACTTTAAGGTTTGCTCCCAATGCAATTACAAAAGTAAACATTCCAGCTGCGTCAGCAGACACAAGCAAAAGGCCCATAGACATGCACTTAATTATGATTGCAATTATTGCAAATTTAGCAGCTTGCGCAAAGATAATTTAACGCGTCATGTAAAACACATGCACAGTAAGAAAACATTTTATTACTGTGAGCTCTGTAATTTCAGTACTAAACACTTTGAAAACATGAAGAGGCACGTGAACGTTGTGCACAATGATAAGCTATATCGGTGTGATTTGTGTGAATTTGAAACGCGACATAAATATTACCTCAAAAACGGACACAACAAAATCCATAAAAATAAAAACTGAAATTCGCAGCTCCAACGTTGTGTTTGATTAACTTCATTTCCGTATGGGCTTCTTCGATTCTGTGTGCTGGTAAAGCCATTAATAATATTTGATTTTTTAGGGAAATAATTTTTACAATATTTGAATTAAAAATTTTTAAAATTATTAAATTGTTACAATAACGAATCTGTTTATGAAATGCAGATATAATCTTACAATCAAATAGAGTAGGAAACCCAAGAACAATGCCCAGCAGAGCGAATGCTATTATCAAAATTAAAGGTCCTACCATTACAGTGTTATCAATAGTTTTTAGGACTTCACTAATAACAAAAATTTTGTACAACGACAAATACCTTTAGTGAATAAAAATGGTATTTTTCTAGTTTGTCCTTTTCGAATAATGAATGCTAAATTCTAAATAACCACAGCGCCAACTAAGTGGCAGAGCTTGTACAGAACTTTCAATACCCACGCAGCGACAAATTAAAGAACTCAGTGAGTAGTGCATTTTAGTAGAATAAGTTCTGAATTTATCAAATTAAAAAAAAAAGTCAGAAAATGAGGTAAATAAATAATGTTTAAACTGACTCTACTCTTTATACACAAACCAAGTCTGAATTCCCGTAGAAAGTCTTTCTCGGGGGAATACATTTTTTCAATTCTTTTCATTTCTCCATCTAGAAAATTTACAGACACCAGTAATGTTTATGTTATGCGTAAAAATGTTAAAAATTATTAAATAATTATTTTTATTGATGAATGTTATATTACTATTGTTAAATCTTAAATCCTTAAAAAAATAAAACATTTGGCTCTTCCTTGGAGTTTTTAGGTCTTGACTCAGTCTTTTAGTTTTATTATTCATCAATAATAATTTATTCCGCAGCGCATTTTATTTGTAGTCGTATTACAATTAGTTATTGTAATTTAATTTATAAAAAAATATGGAAATCGGATTTTGTAACATTTACATGAATTTATAAAAATTGACGTTCAGACTGGGAAATAAGTGGAAAAATAGTTTGCTTCCACAAATTAAACTAACGAATAAAGTTCTTGCATGGGAATTTTAGTGCTTTTTCAACTTCATTAATTGCAAATATGTGCATCACAGGACCGCAATAATCAAGATCCAAAACTGGTTCTGGACCTGCTCCACTACATTCATTTTACATAGGCAACCAATGTAGTCGACGTTCCTTCCCCTGAGAATCCATGTATCGTTTATTTGAACAAGTTTCTGATAGTTTCGTCTGGGAAATTTAAAGGAAAGTAGATGAGTAAATTGATTGGCGGCTCTAATTATTTTTAGATAATACTAAATTAATATATATCCAGAGCTACTTCCCATAAATACCAGAAATACGTTCCAGGTATGAAGATATAGTTTGAAACTAGTTAATTTATTAGGAAAATTCTACAAATATTAATTATTGACATAAATCGCAACACTGGGAGTATGTAATTGACTGGTTATGGTTATAAATGGGAACGCCATAGGAGCAGTGGGAACATTTCCCTGAGAATATCATTTTTATGGGTAACGTAACGCTTTTATAAAAGGCGCTGATGAAATAATATTATTTCATCAGCGACGCTTTAACAATTCAGTTATTGGGTGCACTAATCCGCAATCTTAGATTCATGTTTCCAAAAAATATTTACTTTTGAAGAAGCGTTGATTTAAAAAAGGAATACATATTTGGATTTAAACAAAATGACAAAATTTTCTTCTATTTTTACTGTTTTACTTCTAATCTGGATCCACCGGATCAAGGGTGCCCCTGCGGACCCAGATTTGATCCTCACGTCGTTGATCAGGAGCGGGGAGCTCGACAAAGCCAAAGCTCAGGCAGAGGATTCCACGGTATCCCTAGGTGTCAACATCAAAAGCTACAGCGGATATTTGACCATCGATGAGAAGACTAATTCAAATTTATTCTTTTGGTTTTTTCCTGCTAAAGTCAGCCTTTTCCTGATTTTTATTTCTACACACAAAATTTATTTTTAATAATTATTTATTATTATTTTATTGTTTATTTATTTCTTGTATCTATTTATTATTATTTTATTGTTTATTTATTTCTTGCATCTATTTATTATTATTTTATTGTTTATTTTTACTTATTTTATTAATTATTTATTATTAAAAATGTATTCAAAAATTATGTAAATGTCATTATTACAATTATTTATTGCATTTATTTCAGCAAAATCCTGAAAAAGCCCCTGTCATCCTTTGGGTAAATGAAATTCCAGGCTTTAGCTCCCTCAAGGGAATATTTTTGGAAACAGGTCCGTTCATGCTGGATGAGAATAACAAAGTTCAAGAACGTAACGCTACTTGGACAAGAACACATTCCGTTTTGTATATTGACTCACCAGTTGGGACGGGTAAAATCACAAAATAAAATAAATCGCTTTTATAACAATTAGTCAATTACATACACTACCATTTAGAAAACATTTTTATTATAGTAAAAAAGTTAATTACTTAACAAAATTATTCAAGAACATAAATTTAAAAAAAATTAATAATAAAGCATAAAACTCATTGTATGTTTGTAAAAAATATTTGTTTTAAAATTGTTTGTAAAAAGTATTTGTTTTAAAAATATTTACAATTAAAGTTTAAAATAAACCCTTTGTCCAGGTTTCAGCTTTACCGACTCTCCTGAAAATTACGCAAAAAATTCTGAAGAGGATGGAAATGAAATTTATGAAACTCTGAAACAATTCTTTACACTCTTTAAGGAATACCAACCGAATGATTTTTATATGGCGGGAGAAAATTATGCAGGCATGAAAAATTAGAGCAATTACATATGTACATAGAAGAATTTTAAAGAAATCCCTTGTTCTGTTTCAGAAATCTTAAGCATTTTCAGCTCATTGATTTAATTTTATAGTAATTCGAATGGTTTTCCAGCCTCCTTCATCCCTTACATCGCCAGGCATATCGAAAAATCGAACGCGGAGAGCGATTTCAAAGTGAACCTCAAGGGATTCATCGTGGGCTCCCCACTTATTGATATCGAGCAAAGTAGATTTCGATCCAATTTCATGTACAATTTGGGCCTCATTGAAGAGGATCAGAAGAAAACCATGGATGAGGCGGTTCACAAGGCTATTGATTTAATGAAGTCCGGGAAGGTCGACGAAGGTTCTAAAGTAAAGAATTTTCAGATTTTCCCCTGTAAACTATTAATCTCTTCAATGTTTTCAGATACAAAATTTTCATTAGTAATTTTGGAATATGGAGAATAAAAACTCTTTATAACGGCACCCCGTAAATTAGCAAAACTAGACCGTCATAAAGAAGTGATCTTAAAATTAGCAAAATTTGACCGTTGTAAAGAAGCGGTCTTAAAATTAGCAAAATTTCATTTGAAATGATTTCAACGGCAGAAAAATTTATGGCCGTTATAGGGAGTCTGCCGAAATAAAGAGAGCCGTTAGAATGAGTCTCCATACTGTAATAATTATATCTTTTTGTAGTTTATTCTTAGACAAAAGTTTTAACTCCTTAAATACATTCTCTTTTCCCTTTCAGTTAGTATTCTCTATATTTATCGGTCCACAATCGATGTTTGCCAATTTCTCCGGATTTAAAGAATGTCGAAATGCCCTCATCGCGGGGGAATTGAAAGGCGATCGTCAATTTCAAAAATTCATCGACACTCAAGAAATCCACAATTACTTGCACGTCGGGCTTCACAAATTTATAAATGTCAATATCGGTGTTTACAAGCTCTTCGGGAAGGAAATCGTTGGTTACCATGGGGACGTCCTTCGTGAAATGCTGGACAAGGGCATGCGCGTTCTTTTATACGCACCCCAATTTGACCTTCTCATCGCGGCAGCTGGCGTCATTGACGCGATAGACAAACTGGATTGGAAGGGGAAAGATCGGTTCTCCAAGGCCCCGAGGAAGATCTGGAAGGTTGATAATGATGTGGCTGGGTATACGAAAACCACGGATAATTTATCCTTTGCCGTGGTGCGCAACGCTGGGAATTACGCCATTAGAGATCAGCCGGAATGGATGTTGGACTTGGTCGAGAAGTTCTTGCAGAATAAGGAGCTGGCGTAAAACGTAGACCCGAGCATCCCAGCAACTTTAATACTAATTATTGTAAAAATAATAACAATAATCGTTTATTGCCAAAATCAGCTCATTCACAATTATTACAACATCTGGAGAGTACATTTGCTCGAAGTAATTACGACAGTGGTAAAGGAAATTTGAAATTACACAATATTTGAAATTATTCAAATTAAACAGTACATACTTGTTAAATAAGGAAAAAATGTGTATATCAGCGGTAATTACGCATTACAACTAACATTAATTATATTAGTGTACACTCATTGGCATAATAGTACTTTAGAGTTTCATAGAGGGCAGTGGAATGCATTTCGGATGCATCATGTGTTACTAGAGGAGTATAAGGAGGGGGGCGAATTGTAATGCGGAAGAAAATTATTTTTACGTCCCTGATGGTTCTGGCGCTAGCATTGTAATTCAGATTTGGAGAAGTCGTTTAAAGATGATGAAATCAGTAGAGCAAATCAGGAAGTCAAGAGTTTACCTTTAAAGGTAAATGGAATTTATACTTTATACATACATGCATATATATTATACGTACATGGTTTTTTGATTTTTAAAAGGATAGAATTACCTGCCAAGACAACAGGATGTCCTTATATTTAGGTATTCATGGAGCTCCGTCAATCATGAAAATCCTGAAGCCTTTTAACGCTACTCCTACTAAATGATTAACGTTATGTAATAATAGGCAGGGCTGGTCCTTTTCCGTTGTTTTGCCTCATAATTTTGCAAAAAATTACGTCCAATTTTCACGTTTGATCACTGATTTTTCGCTCTAAATCGCGATTTTGATCCACCAATTCCCAAAATTGTATTCTAATTTGTT
>JAQGAK010002230.1:0-22053 GCA_034696945.1 Lipothrix lubbocki
ACTTAAAATGATGGTGGATATAACACCTTGCATTTAAGAAATTTGGAGTTATAACATCTTGCACCTCGAGGAGCGATGTGTTAGCATGATTCTCCGACCGTGGGAACGTGTTTGGACCACAAAATCAACCAGAAGTCACGTCTTCCAGAAACTTGATCCATGTTTAGTGGGTGGCCCGGCTGTAGAGATAAGTTCTAAGGAATGATTTAGCCTTTCTAAAAGTTATCTTACATGCATTGCTTGATGATTAATAAGTTGTTGTTATTCGGTATTGTATGTAACTATGTAAAAAAAATTTAAAAATAATAACATCATTTTTCTTTAATAGTTTCAAATTCTTTCCATCCACGGGGCATGATATAATCCATGATTTAATTTGGTTTACTTGGATCATTTTTCTTGTTTTTTAAATATTTTAAATATATATAACTTATATATATTTTTAGATTGCTTTTTTAATGCTTTTCATATATAATCGTTTAATTAAAATACTTCAACAAATACGATGCTGGAATGAAAAAATTAAAAACTAAAATTAAATACAGAAGTAGAAAATTGCATAGGTAAATTCTCCCCATCTACAGATAAAATAAGAAAGGCTGCATAACATTTTTATCCCAAGTTTACAATAAGCTGCTAAATTTTTCTTCCGGTGAAGATATCGTAAAAAGGAATGAGCAAATATTTAAAATCGTAACGACAGAAAAAAATGTTTTACTCATAAAAATACGTTGACATACATACAGTACATATAGTATACTAAACTTTTTGAATCATGCTGCCAAGTCAACGTTTTTATTACTCATCATCAGCTTCGAGCATCTCTTTTGCCACACAATGCGCCCTAATTCCGAAAACTAATCTTATCTCCAAAAGTTATCACTTAAGTCCAATATATCAAATTACTCACAAATAGAACAGTTCCTTGAATTGCCACACCGTTGAGCAAAATTTACATGAATAAATCTACAATATAGATGTTATTCAATCCTATTATTCAATCCTTTCATTTTCATACAGCAACTTAATTTCTTTTCAAAATCATTATTTAATCATGGCGGCGCAGTTAGGACTTCGGAGGGATAACTTCCCAAATTACGACCCAAGCAGGGATGAGCCCATTACAAGGGAAAAATTCGAGGCAGCACTCAAATCCAAGGACACTCTGGAGACATTTATGGCCATGTTGCTGGACAAATTTAGATTTCGTCTCTCTCAAATTGTTATACCCCACCCAGTGTCTAAAGGAGGTAAGAATAATAAAATTAAAACACAATTTGTTGAACTTTTCAAAATTAATAATAAAAAATAATAATAAAATAAATAATAAAAATAAATATTTTATGCACTAAAACCATATTGATAGCTTTTAATTTTAGTAATTCATTTTTAAAATAATTTTAATTATTAAATTGATAATTTTCACAGACATTACAAAAGTTCAACTGGAAGACATGGAGGAAAAGATACAGAAACTGATGGCAGAGGTGGAAGAGTTCAAAAACGCGGCGGAAAAAGAAGATTCGACCTACCGCCGTCTAACCGAAGCCTGCGTCAAGTACTCCATTCAGCTGGACCGGATCAATGTCATCGGCCGTGACCTGGAGCGTGAGCAGCGGAAGAAGATGCTCATTAATGTCGATCATCTTTCTACGGAGCTGGTCAAGATCAATGAGGACTACAAAATGAAGAAACAGTAAAGAGCAATAATACATTGTTGTTCAGCGTAAATATTTTTTTGACAGACATTTTCAAATTTGAACCTTTTTTGGGAAATGTTGATTTTGTCATTGAAGTATTTCTACTATTAGTTTTACGTGTGGATTATACTTGTGGATATATTTTATTAAAATAATTAAATTTTCCTTTACTTAATTATTCATCACAATTTTGGAAGTAATTGCGCTTTTAATTTAATTGCAGCATAAAATTTAAACCGCATCTCTTTACCAAAACTGTAACCAAAATTTGACAAATTTCTCAAAAATCATACATTACTGATACATACATTTTGATACTAACATTTTTAATCGCATAATGTATTGCTGAAGGCTAAAGTTATAGTCCATATTATAGTGTAAACATTAACGAAATTAAATTACTGAAATATCTCGGAGTAACAAAAATCCCACATATAATTATCCAAGTTAAAACCTTGCAGGCCGTATCTTATCAGCACACGATTAATACATGTAAGTACATAAATATAATAATCATAAACAAGGCTGAATGCTTTTCGCAAAGTATTCATACAGCGTTGTTGAAGAGGCAAATATAACTATCTCCATACTTACTAAAATGTGATAAGAACCACTGCAGCGCAGCTTCTGAATATTCTTTTGGAAGTTTAAAATACGGGTGTTTAACATTGCAAATAATTATGGCTGGTGAAAACTAAAATATTGTACTTTTTTATTACGTGACTTACCAGTTTCCCGCAGAGTTTGCTTGCCGTATATGTGCTATTCTTGACTATATTGACCATCAGGACAAGCAACTATCTATTCTGAAATTATTGAAAAATATGTTTTACTTAATGCCAATTGCTGATTGATTGCTGCCAACAGATGATGTTGTTCCCCTTGTCCAATTGAAAACAATGTGAAAAACAATGTGTCGGTTAAATTTAAAGCATAACCTTAACATGGGCCCATAGGCGAATGGTTTCTCAACTGCAGTTGTGACCGGCAAATTGAATTAAACTTACATTATTCCACATAGGAAAGTCTCATAAACAAGTTTGCAGATTGTGGTATTAATCTTCTGAATAGGAAAGTGATTGAAGATGTTACGAAAGTGTGGATGTTTCAATGAAATGACATGTTTGTTACTTGCTTCCAACGAAGGCTGGAGGAATACATATAATTAGATAGACTATATGTATACGTATGGCTTATATCCATTACAGTGGCTGTTCTAGTAAATGGTGTAACATGACAATAAATGCAACCATAAGAGTTAAGGTCGGGAATTTTTCGCAACTGTTTTTCTCGTCCTATGAAAAATTTCGCATTTTCCGCAAATTCCCGGCCTTATTGATATTGCTAAAATAAAGACTACAAACTGTGTATTTCATGAATTGTTGACATTACATATATGTTACATACAGTCATATCAACACTTTGCAGACATAATTAATTTGAAGAACAAGTAATTATTTAGACAAATAATTAATTAATGAGAACTTGATGAGTTTGTAAGATGTGTTATTTTTGTATTAAATCGTTATAAAATAATTATTCACACATATAATTTATTACTTTGAAATAAACAGGTTTAAATTGCGGCGAACATCGGACATTACAAAATTCCATAGAAAATAGATGTAAAAAACCTTTTTACCTATCATCATAGCATGACTACTGCAATAGATTTGTAAACTCGTGTGTGTATACACATTGACAGGTAAATGCAATGAAATAATATGTCAACTTAACGCTCGTTAAATAATAATCGTATAAATACGCACACGAAGGTAATAATACATTGCAGCATCGCTAAACGCTAATTTTTCGATGGACAATGGAAATACATAAATGGACTTCCATGAATAACTATATACCTGTGAAGGATATATCTTCAAATAGCAATTTAGCACCGGCGCCCACACCCAATAAGCCAATCGTTATCTTATCAACCTGGAAAAGAACTATAATCAGTTATTTTATGACAAATAGACAAATAATTTTATTTGGAATGACAGCATTTTTAAGAACCATTTATAGCTGCTCATTATTGCAATTTTAGTTAACGTGCTCTGTATTTAACATTTTAGAGTCATAAGTATTAGAGTGTATATAAATGGTCTACAGAACATTGTTTAGAGGGCTGAACGAACGGGAGATAAGGTATGAGATAAGAATTGAGGTTGCGAAATCACTGTGTAAACTGATCTAAATTACGCTATTATGCTTCTACAGGTTAATTTCTAACCGACCAAGTTTCCAGTTTTTCAGCGGTTACAGATTCAAGCATTGTATTAATTTCCATAGACAATATAATAATTCTAAGAATTATAAGAATGTTTACACTAGTGGTGCTTGAAGTAGTTCTCGTGTAAATTCTTGAAGTTGCATGAAAGTTTGTTGTTTGTAATTAATTGTCACACGACATCCGGATTAAAATTTCTTGATCGTAAGACGCAATTTGGGTTGCTTCCTTAAAAAATTAAAACAATTAAGTCAAAATTGATTTCAATGATTACAATTTTATATCTTTTTGATTTAATTTGGATCAAATTCTAAACTTATTTAATTTCTTGTAAAATCATGGAACTATTTTATAATCAATTTTTACCGATTTCCAGAAATATTTATCTGGGAAATCTTCCGTTTAGCAGCAATAAGGCAATAATAATAATTATTTTTGATTGCAGCGTGAGTCAATCGCTTTCCGGCCGAATATTATTTGTACATCGGGAAATAAAAACGTCAAATGCGCCCTTATCATTGAATCTTGGAAGTGATCGGTCATCTGAAAAGCAGTGTCATCAAAGTAAAAGAATAATTTTATTATTATTAACTATAATATAATATTTTTATCAATTAGTTATTAAATTAATAATAAATTACAATAAATTAAAATTTAAATAATAATAATAATAAAAAATTATTTGCTTTAAAAACATAATAAATCAAAACTTGCTGAAAATAATAATCGTAACAAATAAAAATTTGCTTTAAAAAATTAGTTAAAATAAATTGATGTAAAAAGATTTGTTTTAAATTGAAATTAATAGAAACGATTACTATTTTTTTTAGTTATAATGCTCCAGTGTTGCGCCCGTTGAAACAAATCGCTTCCATCAAAATGGCGTTATGCTACTCCGGCAAATCGAAAATCAAAGAAGCTCCGTACGAGGCAGCGAATAAGCCCACCGTCAGAGTAAAGTCCCGCTCCTCCAGTCGTGTGTCTTCGGATTGGTCAGATCCCGCGGAGGCGCAGCGGAACTTGCAATTAGACACTACTCTCGCGGAAATTCATTCTTCACCACCGCAAACACCGAATCAAGAAAAAGAACAAGCCCCTCCTCCTTCTTCAGAATTTCCCGCTTCCAGCCGCGCATCCAGCAGATCCAACTTGCCCTCCCGTTCCATTTCGGAGCAAACGCTGAGGACTGAAAATCCAGATCAAATTACTCCCCAGCCAAAAGAAAAGTCCAGGTGGTTCAAATTAAGCGGGAAGGGCGGTAAAGACAAAAGTAAGAGCCGAGAAGTGATCCCACAACCACAACAGCCACCAACTCAGTCCAAGTCCACGCAAGCAAAATCCAAATCTGGAGGAAAGATCCCCAAAAACTTACCAGAGAGATTGCTCCGAACTTCCGGTGAAGCCCTCCGAACTTACAAGGCAACCATGGATAAAAACTTTGAAATCCCACACTTAACGGAAGCTCAGCTTCGAAAAACTCATGAAGGCAACCGGAAGAAAGCCATGCAACAATTTGATGACGAATTCCATCGACTGCTCCAATCCAGCAACCAAACAGTCTTTGCCCTGATCCTTGATGAGCACACTAAACTTGAGCAGGATATTAAAACTTTATTTGAACAATGCCTGAAACAACATCAGCAGCGGCAAAATGATCTACAATCATCAATGAGTGAGTCAACAAATACTTTAAATAATCTATCACCCGATCCGGTCTCTCCAACTCCTTCAACCCCAAGTCCGGCCGTCAGTCGCTCGGACAACCAATCCGTATCATCGACACAGAGCCTGGATGACTTTGGACGAGTCCCGAGTATTAAAGGGATTAATCGGTGGTCTTTCCCCGCTTTTGCTTCCAAATCCAAATCCGATTCCAAGTCTCTTAAAGAATCAGATGGGCGTCGGCATTCAACGAAATCCAACGATTCAATTAAAAGTCGTGAATCTTCAAAAAGTCCGGATTCTTCCAAAAGCCGAGAATCTTTAAAGAATCGTGATGCCCGTTCACCATCCCCACAAGCAAAAAGCCCATCCTCCTCAACTTCCGAACGAGAAGCAAAAATCCAGGAGCAACTGCAGAAGCTAAACAAGATGATCAGTCACAAAAGTGCGGAAGCCCTCAAAGCCTACAAAACCGCAATGGATGACGTCGTCTCCAATACGTCCCAATTGACAGATGACAAAATAAAATCATCCCACGCCGCCTGCAGTAAGTTGGTTTTAAATAAATTCTCTGCCGACTTCAAAGATTACATGCACTCCCGCAACCGCTCAGCCGTCACCATGACAAGAAATGCAATGTCTAACTTGGAATCCGACATCAATTCAAACTTGGCATCTTACCTGCAAAAATACGAGGAGAAAAAGGCAAGGGGGCAGGCGAAGCGGATGATGGCGGAAGCGGAACTCTTCTATGAACGAGCAATGCTGAACTACCGACCCAGTCAGCATTTGGAGGAAGACGTGAAACTAAAGCACTACGCCGTGGTTCAAGAGAGCTTGGAATACTTTGACTCCCTGATGAAAAAGCAGGGATGGGTAGTTCCATCCACTTGGCAGAATGAAATTCAAACGAGATTAGATGAGAAGTTCCAGGATATTTTGTTGCAAAGGAGTTTACACGAAGACGAAGAAGAATACAACGAACGAAAACCTGGGAAATCCACTCATCAGACGCCAAGACCTGAAATACAAGGGACAGCTGCCCAATTAGAAATCAATGTGAGGAAATTGGGCGGAAATGCCCATATAATGGAAAAACCTGAAAATAATTCAATGAAGATTTCCAAACCTGAAGACATTAAAACAAAAACGTCTCAAGACAAGAATACAAAAACACCAGAAAGTAATTCCTCGGTAAAAACAAAATTAGCGGGAAAATCCTCAAGCGCCTCCAGCTTGAACATCGGGATTTACCTGGACCAGAGCAGCGTCATCATAGGAACGATGAATCACCGCAATGCGCGCGAGCCAGAAATCCTGAAGAGCGCCCTCCCAGAAATCACCTTTACAGACTTCGCCCTGAAACTAGGAAAGCCTGAAAGCAATCCAAACGAGAATCATTTCAACATCTGCGAGCTCATCTTTGCCCCGCCAGCGCCGCGCTCCATCCTTCTCCGCGCGGCGACTTATGTTCTGACGACGGAGGAGATCCTCACGTTATTTTTCGAACGCCTTTTCGCGGAAATAAAATTAAATAAGAATTTCGAGAATATTGGAAATGCCGTCATAACAGTTCCATATGTCGCGACGAGTTTGGAGAAGGAAAGGATCAAGCAATCCTTGCTAGCAGCAGGGGCGGACAACGTTCGGGTATTATCCTCATTGGTAGCAACAGCAGCGGCTTACGCCCAAGAAACAAACTTTTACGCAAATCCGACGAACATGTCGAAATTAATTTTGGTTGTTCAGCCCGTGCGGAAAGCCTTTTCCATGGCAATTATAGCTGTGAAGCCGCTGTCCATTATAACCAAAGGGGGGATTGGCTCTGAAAATATGAAAGATGGCCAGAGTAAAACTTTTGAAAATTGCCACCGGCATTTAATGCAGAATGGGCAGGTGAAAAAAGATCAAATTGGTCATATCGGTCGCACTTACAGAACTGCATTGAAGCATCTCCTCGGGGCACAAACTGATTTGGACGCAGTGATTGCTATTCGGACGGCTCCCACGGAAAATCAAATTGATCCGATTTTGCGGAATATTTTCGGGGAGAATACTTTACAGAACAAGTTGGTCATTCAAGGGCCGCTGGTTGGAGCGTGTCTATTGGCCAGTAAAGGATTTCTACCCGCTTCCGTAATTCCACCAAATCTGGAGATTTATGATGCGAGTAGGAGTGACTTGCAAATTATGATCAACGGGAAGATCTTGAATCTCCCGGACTCTTTCAGGAATCAGGAGTATCATCCGGGCTTGATATTTAAGAAACCTCTGAACGTACCGCCAAATCCTAATAATTGCAGCTTTGTAATAGTTCTGAAGGAAATATTCCAGAAGGAGCATTTTGTGACCAACGTCGGCAAATGGGTGATAGATGTTGAGAATCCTGGGAGGGCAAAGGGCAAGGAGATTGAACTCCGGTGTCTTACGGATCAGGACGGGATTCTGAAACTGGATGCGAGTTGCTCGCCGGAATTGCAAGCGTTTTTCCATAGGGAAGATCCGATCATGATTGAGTGCGAGCCCGGGAGTATGCTAGACAAGATTTACAGCTACTACAATCCAAGTGGTAATAAACAAGGTAAATTTTTTTAACAATATAATAATATTCATTTCAATTATCAGTATTCTCAAGAATTATGTACTTAATATTTAAAGAAAATATCCGCATTTAAATTATCGATATTTTCAAGAATTAATTAATTTTTTAAAATTAACAACAGTTTAAAAAATTAATATTTTTACTTCATGTTTAAATTAATTACGTGAATATTCATTTAATTTAGCATTCATATCATTGCGTTCACCCACTATCGAGCAAGAAGTTGCCGAGAAACCGAAGTTTGTGTATGAAGATGACGTTGATGAAGAAGAGCCCCTTGATTCCAGGAAAGAGACTCCCATCAGTTCTCCTAAAAAATTCGATTCCCCAAAAATTCAGGATCCTCCACAGCCACAACCGAGAGAACCTCCAATTCAGTCCAAACCCCAGCCTTATGACCAGTATGGACTTCCAGAAACTCCAACAAGACCGAAGTATCCAAAGGAAGCAAAACCACCAAGAAATAAGAAATCCGACCCAGAAAAGCAGGACAAACTAATGATTCAAGATTATTCAGAGGAGCCGAAAGTACTGACACCTAAACCGCAGGAGCCTAAACAACTAGAATTTCAACCAGAATCACCAACAAATAAAAAACAACAAATTAAATTGAAACAACCTGGAAAACCGGAAGAACAGATTTCAGAGAAGAAATTCGAAGAAATAGTTTCAGAGCCTCAAATTCAGCAGACAAAATCAACCTCACCAGTTCAAGAAAAAATTTCAGTACCTGAAATTCAAAAGAAAAAATCGACTCCGGAAATTCAAGATCGAAACCCAACCCCGGAAATCAAACCAGAAAATATTCAGCACGAAAAACCACTTGTGCAAGTTCATGTCCCTGAAGAGGAATTATCCGCAATGGAAAAAGAAGCAATTAAAGTTTTACAAGCAGAGAAAATAGACAAAATCATCGACAAGAAGCTGAACACGGCTGTGGAAGATGGAATTCAGTACTACAAACAAGTCCTGACGGCTGTTTTAAATACTGACATGCCTTACACGGACCGCCAGGTGAAAGATTTCCACCAAAAAACTCTTGAAGCAATTCTTTCGGGATTTTCGGAAACTTTAAATGACGGGGAAATGGATCAAACTAAGATTTCTCCGCCAGTTCGAAAAGCGAAAGAGCGACTAGAAAAAACAATTAATTTACACCTTCCGTATATTCTGGAGAAGAACAGAGCAACCGTTGCCGCATGCGCAGCAAAGCAAAATTTGGAACTTTCGGAACGGCGAAGCAGTTCGTCATCTGGTGGGTCACATGATGAGATTCATGGAAATCGCAAGCCGCCAAAAATACACGCAGAGCCAATAGCTGAAGCCTCTAAACCAAAGTCCAAAACGGCGTCGGCGACTAAAATCCTTAAAAAATTTATACCCGCGGGTATCAAAGAAAAAATACCTGAGACTCCCAAAGATAAGACTCCAAAAGTTCCCAAAGAAGGGACTCCAGAAGTTCCCAAAGACAAGACTCCAGAAGTCCTCAAAAACAAGACTCCAGAGGTTCCCAAAACCAAACCTCCAAAAATTCCTGAAGAAAAAACTCCAGAAGTTCCCATAACAAAACCTCCAGAAGTCCACAATGACAAGATTCCAGAAGTTCCCATAACAAAACCTCCAGAAGTCCACAATGACAAGATTCCAGAAGTTCCCATAACCAAACCTCCAGAAGTCCACAATGACAAGATTCCAGAAGTTCCCATAACCAAGCCTCCACAAATTCCTAAAGAAGCAACTCCAGAAGTTTCCAAAGATCATACTCCAGAAGTACCTCCAGCATACGAATACCAACCGCTGTCGCCGCCAAAATCTCCAAATTTAATTGGCAAAACAGTGGACGGGACGTTGATAAAGTTCGTAGAAGAGGGAATTAAGCATCACAAAAACTTGATGTCTAAGATTACAGACAGTCCCAAGCCGTACACAGATTCGCAGATTATTTCCTTCCACCAAGATAATCTCTTGGCAGTATTAAAGGCTTTTGACAGCAGCGTGCTTCCTTTGCAAACTTCTGACAACACAAACACTGGAGACGCTGTAATTGTGGCGAGGCAAACCTTGACGAATCAAATTAATTCTTTACTTAGTCAATACCTTTCGAAATACGAAACAACAATTACCGAGGTCAAGAAGAAAGTGAAGCGCTGGGAGCTTGAGGGGGAATGTCTTTACGATGATGAGATGGAAGCTTTCGATCCCAAAACGAAGACGGAGCATCAAGTTGGATCAAGGCATCAGGAAATTAGGATCAAAGTGTTGAACAATTTCGTTCGGAAAATTTTGGAAGCGGGGTTGGAATGGGATGACTTGTGGAAAGCCGAACTGGAATGGAGAATGGAGACTAAATTGGAAGAAGCGCTTTTGGAATGCGTGTCCGCGACTTCCCTAGAGGACACGAATGGTGAAATAGCCGTCACAACTGCATCCAATCAGAATGCAGAGCTTATCACGTCTACAATAGTGACGTCATCAATGATCGGTCACCCTGAGAGAGCGACTTTTGCGGAAATTGTATCACAGGGACCACCAAAATCTCCAAGTTATCCTCCAAAATCCCTTCCAAGTCCTTCTTCACCAAGCAAAATTCCAGTTCAAACCCCGGCAGAACCTCCGCCATTAAAAATCTTACAGCCCCGTCCTGTTACAATAAATGTAGAACCTCCTACACCCCCAACAGATCCCACTTCACAATCCAAGCCTGTCGCCCTGCAAAAAGTAAAAGTCATGGAGTCTACAATTCCACTCAAACAAACATTCCAACACAAAACGCCCTCAGCTTTTATCCCCGCATTTACAATGCAAACTTACCAGCAAAGAGGTCCAGTTGGTCCCATTGTAACGAATCCAGGCTTCAAATCTGTCATTCCAGTCAAAGGTTCTCATGAGAAAACTAAATCTACTAGGCCCGTCCCCCAGGAGGTTAAAATTTTGCCTCAGGCACAAACTGCGCCAACAAGCCTCCCAACTTTAGTTTCAAGCAAGGAAAAGAGGAAAAAAGTATCCCGAACATCCAGCCGATCATCTTCATCATCAGCTGGGTCGACACCATCTACTCCGAGAAAAGAACAGAGTTACACTACTTTGTACACTTTCAACCCTAAAGACTCTCATGTACAAGGGATTTCAGCCGTCAAGGTTAAGGAAGTTGACCTGAAAGGAATTTCTGTGAAGGCAGAAAACATGGAAAGGAACAAACCTTCTAATGGGGAACAAGCTCAAAATGTTGAGGTAAAGGCGTCTGTTCCTGTAAATGCCAGTACTGTAGGATCAGTCAAGAGATACGAACCTTACAAGTTCAAAAAATCCGATGTTGCGAAGAAGACGTCGGGACCTCCAAAGTCCAATGAAACTGCTCCGGCAAAGACTTTCGCGCCTAAATTGTCCAGCACGGTTAATCCGACAAAGACCTCCGGGCAAGCAATTTCAGTTGTGGCTGATCCGATTAAGACTCCTGAGCCTAAAATTTCAACTGTAGCTACTCCGACAAAGACCTCAGGACCAGGAAATCCTATCGGGACGGATCAAACTAAGATCTTTGCACCTGTAACTCCAATCGTGGCTGACCAGACAAAGATTCCCGGACCTGGCAAGTCTGCCATAAACACTGAGTCACCGAAAATTTCTACAACTGTAAGATCAAACACAAATGATTCAAATTCAACTAAAATTCCAACACCGATTGTCATAACAAAAGTACAGCCTGATCGAAATTCTAGCACGAGCTCAATTGATTCGCCATCGCCCAGCCAGCCATGGACATACAAAAGCACGAGCTACAATTTTAGGAATAAGCAAAATGCAGCCGGGAAGAAGAACAAAGATTCAGTGAAAGCAAAAAAAATAAAAACAGGGAGCGATAGTTTTTCCAGCGACGACTCCAACAAGAAAATTCAAAATACTACTCCACCACCACCTGCAAGTAAAATACCAGTTTCATCATCTCCACAAGCAGGCAATGGTACAACAAGTCCGGTAAAAAGTTACGCCGAAGTAGCAAAGAAGGTCGAGGCACCCAACAAGCCAATAACACAAATACCTGAGCAAACACGATTCCCGCCAAATGACATTGGGAATACAATTATCCATGCGGCAAGGAATCCAGACGGACGAGACCGGAAATTTCCGACAGAGGTGAATAAGCCGATTCCTTCAACAACGGTGGATCAAAATCAAAGGAATAAATTCTCAACTGTGGATGGAAGCTTAAGGAGGAATCCGCCATCAACAGCTCCGAATCAAAATCTGAAGAATAATCTAGGGCTTCTTCCTGCAAAACAAGAGATCGATCACCAAAAATTAAATAAACCCGAAAAGCTCAGTGCAAATCCGATTCAAAATATGCCCGTAAATTCGAATACAAATCAAACTCCACCTCCAACGGTGGACAGAAATCAAATGAAAATCATTCAGGAAATTTTAAGTTCAGTAGAAAAAGATGCTGTAAAATACCACAATGAGCAAATGAAGGATTTAATTAATCAGAGAAAGCCATTTACTAGAGGAGAACTTGAAAAATTCCACACAAAACAAGTAAAATCCACTCTTGCTGCTTACAATGCAGCTTTCGAAAATGTATGGATTTCCAATTTCCCGAATTTCCAAGGTGAACTAAACAAATCAAAAGAGACGATACTTAAAACTTTGAATGCCCAACTTGAAAAACATGGCCTTCAATATGACACTATCATTGAAAAAATACTAACGAACTTGAAGCAACTTACGGCGGATGCTGAAAATCTTTATGATAGTTTCATGGATGAAATCAAACCTCGGGGGAAACTTCAGAGTGAGATTTTGACGGAGCATGCTAAAATAAAAGATGAAGTTACGACAATTTTCAAGGAGCAAGCTGTAGAGAATAATGGAGAATGGCAGGAAACTTGGCAATTAGAATTGGATCATAAATTACAAGAAAAATTGATGGATTTATTGGATGAAGCAGCAAAGTCGCCGGATGAAATGCCCGGGTCATCTCATGGTCAAGAGGGTCAATCAACACCAATGGAAATTGAAAGTTCATCAGCAAATCCAGGATTCAAAATCCCAGAAGCAAATCCACAACTGAAAAACCCAGCAGGAAATTCTAAAAATAACGAAGAGGTGATCTACGAAAACATTCATTCATTAAATGCCAAGAGAGCAAAATTAGAGAATGTAGGAAGAAGCCAATCTCTCACCCATGAACCTGCAGGAACAAGTGTAAATTCCCCGGAAGAAGAAAGGCAGAGCATGAAAATTTATCATTCAATTTTGAAAAAGCCAAATGCGCCATCTCCAACCAAGCCAAGAGTCAATTTTGGATTTCCAGGAGGTTCACAAAAAGATTTGCAGGACGAGCCTAGGTCCTTGAGACAAAATCCACCCGCAATGTCAACGTTTCATGTCGAAAATCGAAGTGACTCCAGACCTCAGAAAGCAATTCGAACGAAATCTTTACCCGATTTAGACAGTTCTCGATCCGCCGGTCAATTTGTTACAGCTTCGATTAAACGCCCTGCAATGGCTCCCCCACCAGTGCCCACAAAAAGAGTAGATAAAATTAATGTGGGGATCTATCTTGATGAGCATTTTGCAAATGTCGGAACCTTCCTGAACAATGACGTCAACGAAGTCGATTTGATTCTACAAATCCCAGCGGAAATAGCGTTCTTAGATAACGAAATTGCCGTGGGCTGGCAAGCTGAGCGGAATCGGAATTCCTACAATCATTTTTACTTATATCACCTGATCAAAATCAAGTTTTCCGAAGTTCATCCCGTCCATGTCAGTAGTACAAAACATAGTCCGTGTACTGAAGAAATAATCGCCATGTATTTCAAGAAATTACATCACGATATTTCTTTGGTGAAGCGCGGCGCGCCGGTTGGGAACGTTGTCATTACTGTTCCATTTACTCTGACGAGCGCGGAGAAGGAGCGGATCAAGATCGCAGCAAGGATCGCCGGGCTCCAAAATGTTCGAGTGATATCTACAATGGTGACCATGGCAGTAGCGTTTGCTCGGGAATCGAATTATTATTTGGGAGGTGGAACGGAACCTAAAATAATTTTAGTTGTGCATTATCTAAAGCATTCATTTTCCATGGCGACGGTGGAAATTCGAAGGAATTCAATTACCACAAAGAGTTGCTACGGGTCGGAGAACATGCCGGAAGGTCATCAGGTGCAATTCTTAAAAACGCATGCTTTGATGTTTACAAACGGGCGGTTGAATCAAAAGGAAGATTTCTACATCCAAAATGTCTACAAACGAGCGATGTATCAATTGTCATCGGGATCAACGCCGGTGCAGTGGGACCGAATTTTTGTTGTCAAGGGGCATGACACGACTAAAATCGACAAAGTGCTTGATAATTTATTCGGGAAACAGAATCAAGCCCGAGGGTATTTGGACGGGCCTTTATTAGGAGCCTGTTTGCTCGCTTGCAAGAATCATCTCAATATTCCATTAATCCCGGTTGACCTGGAGGTCAATGATGCCAGTCGGTCCCACCTGGTCCTGCAATCCGTCAGCGGTCAGACTTGGAGGAAACACTTTCGAAATCATATTTTCAAACCAGAGATAATATTCCGATTCCCTTTAGCCGTCCCACCCGAGGGAACTGTGATTGTGCTCGAGGAAGAGTTCATTCCGGAATCCGAGCCGACCCGCGTGGGTCGATATCAAGTTATTGCCCGTCGAGACAATGACAGGAGTTGTGATGTCGTCTTGAATTGTGCCGTTGATGAGGATGGAGTATTTACTTTAGGGATTGATTACACTCAGGCCGTTGTTGAAGGTTATGTTGTGAGGATTGATCAGTTGTTTGTTAATGCATCGGATCAGGAAAATCCGTTTTCAGGATTCAGCAAGCTCAGTCAGCACTATCAGCAATTTCGGGGTACATTAGTTTAACTTTCTAACAATTTTAATTCTAAAATTTAAAAAAAACTTGATTTATTATTAATTATTTTTAATAAACGTAATTACTAAAGTTAGTATATAATTATTACTAATTTCACAAAAGTTAAGGAAGTTGTCATTAATCAAATTTCTTTAGTAAAATTAGGATTCAGTGAATTTTACAATAGGGAATTTTATTTTAGATATTTTAGTATCGTAACAGACTCATCAGATTTATTCAATCACTACTGTACATATTTTATTAGCAAATTTAATTCAAATAATAGTTGTAAACTTTAATTCAATTTTAGCTCTTTGTTTATTAGATCGAGGTTTAATTTCATACATTAATAAATTAAGGTTTAAAAAAATGTACTCCAACCGATCATCAAATTATTGTACAAAATTATTGAAATAAAACATGCCCTAGTATAGTACATAGTAAATTCGAGTCACAAAATCAGAAAATTTCAAATGTAAACAACTAATTTAAACTAAAGACAATTAAACTCACATTGCCAATTTGTTAATTCCAGTAAATACAACCGATCAAGTTAAATTAATAAAATTGCAATTTGCAGCCAGCAAACAAATTTCATTATTACAAAAAACCACGTTTTTGTCAATATCATTAGTAAAGCTCGCAACGTAATAAAAACTGTTATATTTTATGTTCAAATTAATCCACGCAAACCATCCAAAACAATGGAAAATAATTAATTAAAAATTAAAAACGTCAAGCATATATTGTTAACAAATATTTATACATTAAATTATTATTTAGCTCAACTTTATTTTTTAGTCAGTGAATTTAATTAATTAAATTTGACAACGCTACGTCTATACATGCGTACGTACTATAGTACTTGAAAATTATAGAACATCGGTTTTTGATAAATAGAGTTAGTGGTCTTACGTTTCCGAGAAAATTTTTATGAAGATAATGATAATAAAGTATGACTGGAAGATACGTTTATTATTTTTTAAACAGTATCAATTTTTATTTTTCGTTTCTCACAATATGACAGAATCTATGTTTATTCTGCAAGAAAAGTAATAAAATATTCATTTGATTCTTTTACAGTACGATTTATTAGTATAAAATTATTATCGTTTTTAACATTTATTTATAATGTTAAACGTCGGAAAACATAATAATTGCTGCAATTTACTTGATATTAAAATACTAAATATTATATGACGAGATGATTAAATGATGATGGTATCTATCCACGAATCATTCACAAGTGTATTCCGCAGTAACCCGGAATCCTTCTCCACAATTGCAAATGGCTGGTAATTTAGGATGGTCTTTTGTACACGTGGCGTTTTGAATGCATCGAACGCCATCTTGACCAATGGCATTACAAGGTGACCCCACCAGTCCCAGACAAAGTCCCATGGTCTCATTGAAACGCTCCAATCCCGCGCATTGACAAATCCCGTTGATGCAAGCCAGTCCAGCCATGGAATCACATTTGATGGAGGGTGAGCAAACGGAATTAATAGTTTTTGTTCTATTGCAAAGCCGTTCGTGGGTCACTTTGTGGCCCCAATTGCATTCACAGAGGCCGTTGGTCGTGTTATGTAATTCTCGGCAGTGGGAATTCTCATGGCAACTCCAGCTCAACATACTGTTACAAGGTCCACCGACTCGACTCACGCAGGATTTCCATTTTGGAATGTAAATTTGATCCGCAAACCGACAGCCGCATTTCCCGGAGTGACAGACTAAAAGCCCTTCACAGTTTTCGGAAGTCACACAGCGCTGGTCGTATCCTGTTGCACAATGCCCCGTTGGGGATTTCCCGTAGCCATTTGGACACTGACATTGAATTTCCGGAGTTTTCGGATCAAGATCGCAGATTCGAAGATTTGTGGCTGCTTTCTGGGACATGGCCGTGGCGAGGAGGAACATGCAGACGCCGATTAAGATGACAGTCCCAATGACGAGCATGAAACTCTCACACCTGGAAAATTAATTAAATAAGCACATTTAAATAAATAACATTATTATTTCCTTTGCATTTGTTAAATGTTAAAATTTGATTAAGTTTATCAATAATTATTGTTATAATTGTTAATAATTATGTTGATTTCAACAATTATTTCCCTATTTCAAATTAAATATTTAAATAATGTTTTTGTAAAAAAACAGAAATCAAATGCACAATTTGTTCAAAATTTCTAGGTTTAAAATATGACAAGAATAAATTTGACAATAACAAATTTAACCTCAATAAAATAAATTATAATTAAAAATAAAATGAGAGTAAAACAGAGTAATAAATATGTACTTCTTTTTATTAGACGTTGGTTGCACCATCCTGATTGAATTTCTTTTAATATTCAAGAAGTAATAATAAAATTATTACGAAAAAGAAATTGAAAGTTATGACAAATTAGAGCGTGTGTCCTGTGTCCTGTACTCTCTTTGACTATTAAGTTGGAATTTAGACTTCAGTTGTGTGGTCTCAACGGTTAAATACGCATTTTAAGCAAAACAATATACGTGATCTATTTATAAATTGAGTAAATTACAAATTATTTCATGGACAAATGCTCCCATATCAACATTTTTAATAGGTACAGCTGGATATTCCTATATAGATACTTCCTTAAACTTAACATAAATCCTTCCAGCTATGTGACCCTTGAGTCTCGTGATGTGTCACAGTCCCGATCACTCATCAGCAAAGTGAGTCACGGGTAGTTAAATAAAGACTTTCTATTCTTACACAAATAAAAACTTTCAATTTACCCTTTAATTATTTTATTACTCAAATTGACTCGTATGTGTAATTCGGATTCAATACGATATTAGACTAAAATAATAAAATTACACACATATGTCCTATATACATATAATATGTAAATTGTACGTCACATGTGATCAAGCGACGAGACGAACAGCTGAGGTGGGAATAATATGACATGCAGTACTATATTATTAACGTATTTGATTTTAGGGAAAACATGGAATTCCATAAATGAAAAATGATGAATTCGAATGAAATCAAAAAATCTTCTCCAGGCAGTGAGATTACGGCTTGACCTCCAGGTGACCCCAGGACAAATTGCAAACCTTGAAAGTTTTAAATTTTTTCGGAAATTTATTAGGCACATTTAGTAGAACAAAAGCATATTTATTTGATATTTATTCAGTACGTAGCATATTTATGATTTTCCCAATTTTTTTCTGCTTGTTTCAAAGGTGCTAAAATTTGGATTTATATATCATGAAAAATAATCGTTAGGATTAGGACCATATTGTCCAAACTCATAGCGAAAGAATAATGCATGATGGCTCATTTTAAAGGCAAGTAAAATAAAAAAAAGCGTATCGTTAGAATATCCGAAATCGAAAACGAATAAGTTACGATCAAATCACGACTAATTATGTACCATTGGTCATTATTTTATCATAACTTAGATAATCCATCTTCGATTTTGGATATCGTAGGATTATTAGATTTGTGTTTTAATTACTTTGACAATGAGCCATGAAGCATTGTTCTGTCGCTATCGGTATATCCACAAATATATGCAGGCAGGAAAAGAGAGAATAATTTTCTCAAGCCGTTATCAATTCATCTTCGCATCAACTTAATAGTAAAACAATTTAATTGATTCGGTAAATTAGTTGCTGTAAATGTTTTTTGGATATATACAAAATTAATAAATTTGTTTTTTTGGAATTTTGTTTAATTATGTGAGGATTCTTAATAAATGGAGAGGGGTTCAAGACACCTGCCAGGGATCCATTTATAACTCAGGAGGTTGAAATGAAATTCCGTTATTTAGAAGGCAGTTATGATAATTTCCAAAGCTGATTTAGCATCAGTTGTCATGCTTGCTGAAAGACGTATGTTCCGATATTCCAAAACCTGCTCACCTTCCGTCGCCTGAGGAGATTATTGTAAATGTATTAATAAATAATTTATATAATTATTATAGATATTTATAAATTATGAGACTCGGTAGTTTTGGAAAGATTTTGATTGCTCAAAAGTCAAAAGAAAATATAATTCTAAAAAATGCGAAAATTAATAATGCAAATACAAAACTCACATTAGCATAAATGTACGGACGAGTTTTCCAGGGTTCCAACACAGTTAAAGAATTCATAGTTGACTCATTAATTAACGCGGAGTCGCCGGGAATAAATCCAATTGAAAATTGTTGGCAACCTAAGCGCGTCCAGAAAACTGCAGCCATTCGTAAGTCTGTGTTCTCAATTTTGTAGGAGATCATTCCTTTGATGCACCTGTAACATAATTAAATTAGTTAAATTTCGATTACTTACAAAATTGTGATTTTACAAAACCCTTAAAAATTACATTCAAAAACAACCAGAAATAATTAATAATTTATATATTATATTATTTATACATAGGCTCTCCATTGTTAACTCACACATCACCGATGACATAAAACATCTCACTCGTAAAAGCAGTAATAGTAGATGGAAGGAGAACATAATCCTTGGCAGTGTCAATGTACCAATTAAATTCGTGGAGAAGAACATTCAGTCTGTTTTCTGGAAACAAAATACCCGTAGTAATTAATTTAAAATTTTCGACAAATCTAGTATTTTAAAGGCTCGATTTTACAAAGTTTTACTAACCAATGGTGATTACACAGCCCAAATCATTATCTCCAAGCCAAACATTCCAATCCGGCGAAGAACCTGTGGATGGGAACGTATAACCTTTGTTGACGGCTTTCATATCGAGTGGTAAAGATGATGGATCTTGGACAAATTTCAAAACTTGTATGCGGAGTACTTCAGCACCTGCTTCTGCGGAAATGGTGATGGATGCAACTAAGTTCTTGCTTTGAATAAATTTAGGTCGTCTATCTTCCTTCAGTTACCAAGATACAAAAATACATGACATGAATGTCATGGTTTACAATCGCATGAGACATTTATTAAACAATGGTTTGACATGTACACGTTCATACACATTCGGATGATAAATGGATCTGAATGCCTTTTAAACATTCCTGTCAAATTAATATAAAGCTAATATTTTCACCTTATTAAAATCGAATTCCGCGGCGGGTACTGTAGGCATTTCTTTTTGCAACATTACGATATCCATGGGCACATCCTTGTGAGTAAATGCAAGACCGCAATAAGAGGTCCATGTAAACGGAAATATTTTTCGAAGAAAACAGTATTCGAGCCTCACAACCAATTTAATGTCTGTTCCACGAACGTCGTAGGAACAAAGTCCTAGGATTTCGATATCGTTCCTGTGAAAAATTATGAGTAAATATTATCAATTATTATTTTGTATTATTTTATCCAACCAATTCTTCTGATTATTAAATTAACGTTTTAGTCTACGTAAAATATATTTTCTTACGCTCCGGCATGGAAAGACGCTATTTCTCTCTTTCCAGAGTTTACAAATTTAGGCAAGCCATCAAAAATATTTCCCGTTTTGAGAAATAACTCGGGGTGATGGAGCTGAAAATCCGAATGATTACCTAAATATATGTACGTACACACATTTAGTAAAACTAATTGTCAGCTGATGTGTTATCAAAATAGGTATTATCTTAATATTTTACAATCTTACAAAATTCTATTATAAGCGGCTTTCTTTCCTGCACACGTCTTTGCATGTAATTTCTTGAAGATTCTGCTGGCAAACTTGTTTGCCGCCTAATATTTCGCCTTTGGCACGCTAAGCCCATATATAGCTTTGGCTTTGAGAATTGTGCCCCCGATCCTAATATAGGAACTCTAGGAACCGGCCCAGGAATTGATTTTGCAATATCTGAAATTGTCAAGTTTTTGAACGAGGCCCCGTTAACAGAAATCCTTAAATGTTTTTGAATTTCAGCAACTTTGTTCAACAAAAAGTTGGTCCAGGATTCCTTATCTCGGAATTGTATTTCGACGACAGGATATACATCCTTGGATGTTGTTAGCTCGTTCACACTCTTTCGATGTTTGGTGTGTCCATATATTTTAACAGATTCTTCTATTTTTCCAGGCAAGGCTTCAATGTTATTACTAATAACTTTAAGCTGGAATAGAATTTCTTCTTGGATTTGTTTCAATGAATTCTGTTCAGCTAAACCGACGCCCTCCTCATCTTGTAATGCTACACCGCCAGTAATTTCTTGTCGAAGTTTTTCCGATGTCGCCTTGATCGCAAGCAATATGTCCCTGTCGCCAGACCTTAATAATTAATTATTAATACATTTAAATTTAGTTTCAAAATAATGAATAAATCTACAGCTGTCACCTATTAAAAAAAACTATGATAATTCGTACGGTGAATTCAATAACGAGTGAAGTTTTGTTTCAATAATACTTTTGCTGACATTTATTATTTTGAGCGGAATTAATCAATTAATTTGTCTAATAATGAATCAGGTTCAACTAATTAAAAAAACACAATATAATAAAACGCAAAGCTGTCGACGGCTTGAATTTTATTTTTCTAAAATATTTGATTGAATAATTACTTGCTTAAATAAAACTAAAACACGTGGTATGCACTTACATATTGAAAAGCAATTTGGTAAAGTAATTTAGTTTAAATTAACCAAATGCTAATACCGGCGTTTGCAGTCTGTACTCACACTACAATGTACAAAATAAAACTAAATAGCAACTTCGAATGTATGTACTTTATTATTATATTTATTATTATTACTAACATGCAGTAACAAGAACAAAACGTTTTAAATGTAGAAAAAAACGATTGCGTTTATGCGTTGTTGGATTGCATACCTTGTGTATGGCACAATGGCACTAACGTAAGTAAATTTTAAGGATCATCGCAATTCCCGGGCCGTGCGATTTTTTGCCTTCCATTTTCTGCCTTCTTATTTTTGCCTTCTGCCTTCAGGTATTTCTGCCTTTGGGGAAATAAGAAAAACAAAAATAAATACAAAAATAAATACAAAAATAAATACAAAAATAAATACAAAAATAAATACAAAAATAAATA
>JAQGAK010002231.1:0-22047 GCA_034696945.1 Lipothrix lubbocki
TCTACAAAACTAACATAGCGCTTTTGCAAATTAGCTGAAAAAAAAATTAGCACCTATGCTGGTTTAACCGACGAAATGTACAAGTACTTACAGAAATTACAATTTATTCTTTAACAACCACGAGATTTGAGTAATTTTGTTTTCAGTGCTTCAAACTTTATGTACGTTATATATAATTCAAAATTTGTGGATCATTTTTTATAAAAAAATAATTTCATTTTATAGCAAATTTTAAAAATTGAATCTCATTTTCGATTTTAATGTATTTTTTTTTATTTTATTAAAATAAACTGTATGCACAGAAGTATATAATATAGAATTAATTACTGTGCAATATAATTAATAAATTATTTAAATATTTAAATTAAATTTTTCAATTTCCCCCCCCTAAGGTCTTTAAAATAATGATTTATTGAGATAATTTCGCATTTAGTGTAAATATTATCCAAATATTTCCCCACAAATGATTTGATTTGTTTATTGTAGAATCATGCATATATTACATTTCCAAATGCAAGCGTTGCTTGTTGCGATTTTGTAGATTTTGTGCCTTACTTTTGCACTCGCACATCCAAAAACTCAAGTGGTGCCACAGACCCGAGCCACAGGACGAAAGCAGTGAAGGTGTAAAAATGATTTCCAACCTTCCCTAAAACTCACTACCAAATGCGTATGATTTTATAAAAATTTGAAAATGCTCCAGTGAAAAATGTTTTAACGTCAATATTTAAATTGTTGAAAAATCTTTTAAAATGTTATCAATTTTTTAAATATAAAATTATTCCTAAATTTTAACACGTTTATTGTCGCCAGAATTCAATTTTTAGAAAAATAATTTAAAGTTCTATATTATTCTTTATTTTCTTCTATCTCCGAGTTATTCTATCTGGAGATTACGATATTTGTTACGGAATGACACTAATGTTGTGGAATATGCAATAATGGTGGGTAACAGTTGCATTTGTAGCAAGAACTTCCGCATGAACAGCAGACAGATGATGCTTTAAATTGATCATGATTTTAATTAATTTCACGCAGAATTGCCATTAAATCGTTGTGTTGTATGGCAAATTGATTCATGTCGTCTAAGATGATGCAAATGAGAGTATTGTTTCGGGCAAGCGTTGCACTTGTAGCGAACTCCGTCCTGAATAATTTTTTTGTGCTCCTTCAAAGTGTGTCTTTGACGGAATTGCTTTTCACACAGTTCGCACTTGAAGCGAACGCCTTCCTGAATGTTTTCTTCATGCAACCTCAAGCCATGTCTAGTACCGAATTGTTTTGGACAATTATTGCATTTAAACACAATGTGCTCATGAAGGTGTAATTTATGTTTCTTCAAAGTATCCAACCGCTGGAACACTTTGTGGCAGATATCGCATGGAAATCTGATATTATCGTGAATACTGGCTTTATGCCGATTTAAACCTGTTAATTGACTGAATTTCTTTGCACAAATATTGCACTTGGAACGAAATCCATCGTGAGCACATAATTGGTGCTTTTTCAAATTACACAACCAACGAAACGTTTGTTGACACACATTGCAATTAAACAGTTTCGATCATGATAACCGGATTTATGTCTTTTTAAATTCCAAAGACGTTTGAACGTCTTGCTGCAAACGCTGCATTTATGAGTCTTAGTGCGTTTAATTGCTTCTTCCCCAGTGCTTGCTTCAGTCCGTTTGCATTTAGGATTTCTTTGATTCGTAATTACTCGAGCTAAGGAAACCGCGGGAAGTTTGTGAAGTGTTTCATAATGGATGCAGAGATTTTCAAGTGATGTGCAAGCCAATTTGCATTTTTTACATATTGTAGTTGCTGCAGGAAAATGTATTTCCGTCGTGTTCACGCTTAAAATATCAATTCCATTTTCAAGGGTTTTGCTGTTGTGGGGTTTGAAAATTGATTGTTTTATTGATGCTTCATCTTGTTCCCCATCATCAATTATAATTGTTTCGGGATTATACTCCTTCGTTTTATTTTCATGGTTCACAAATCTTTGCAGTGAGTTATTAGAGATGTCTTTATTTGGTGATATTGGGTTTTGTCTATCAAAAAAGTAAACTTCATCCTGTTCATCAGGTTCAAATTTTAAACAAAAATGTTCGTCTTCTACATTTCTGCAATCATCATCTTTTGAATCACCTATTTTGTCTTGATTGCCTGTGGAAATCAACTGTGCTCCTTCTCCGTTTGTTTTCCCATTTAATTCTTCCGTTGGCGTGTTTTTGGTTACAATTTTGCCATTCTCCTGCAGATTTTCTCGGAAATTACACGTTCCACCATAGTAACTTTGACATTTGTTCGGTTGATGATCCTCGACCGCGGGGATTGTGACATGTTTTCGTAAGTACCGCAAAAGAGAAAATGTTTCGAAACAGACTTTGCACTGATAAATGTTTCTCATCATGGATCTTGATCTTTAGGATTTTTTCCGCATCGTGTATTTGTCTACTGTAAATTTTCTGTAACAGTGTATACATAATTATTTCCTAAATTTATTATAGTGAGCTGTATATTTAAACAATGTCAATCGTGATTTCAGAACAGCAATTTGGACCATTATGATTCTTTGTATGTACTGTATACATTCGAATTCAGAATAAGATTAAAAAATTGTATGTGCATTTCAAATAAATATATTGTACATTGATTAGCATCTGATGATTAAATTAATTCAGAAAAGAGAAGGATAATTAATAACCGCAATGGAATTTATATTTCAAAATAAAAACTTCAGTACTTACTTTATTTCCTACTGTTCGTTAAATCCTGAGTACTTGCATTTTTGTACAATTAAGTAGCCCTAAGGATTTCATAGAAAGGTCCTAATTTTCATTCAGCAAGTAATTCAAAATTACAGCTGTGACATATCACAATTTAATAAATTCGAAAACTTTTGAAATATGACCATTTTCAAATTGTTTAAAATTTCGATTTAACTTTAGTGTGACTGAATTCGTACAAATTCCCTAAATTTGATTCTGGTGCTTCCTATAGGAGTTTTCTTTATTTAAAACCAACCCTGAACTGAATCCTTTCAGTTGCACGAGGGAATTCCATACTTTTGTATTTGGCGGTCCCAATCCTAAGTCCTCCTGACCCTTTTCCTTATGAAACCTTTGTGAAGAAAGAGAAAGGAACCAATTTGCCTTTACAAGGCAGGGCTGAAAATGTGCATTCCGCACAGGGAACAGCTTCTGATAGAGCATTTCCCTTACCTATATGAATAACGTACGTTCATTAGAAAACTAGATTCAAGCCCATGCTCCACATGGCTAGAAATTGTTGATTCTCTAAAATGTTCCGTACTAATTTACCAATTTGACCCTAAATCGGTACTTTTTCCAATCTGTTTTAAGGGTTGTTTTCCCGTTGTGTTGCTTAAATGTTTATCACTTAACAGGAACAACATGCACAAAGATTTGTCCATCTTTTATATTGTAAAGCCCACACATGATCTACTACAGGAACTTCACCTGTCGTCTTACTGAATGGGTTGCGATATTTTCTTTGTTGTAATTAAATCACAATGGTCGTAAAAGGCAAAAGTGAAGCAGCTATCTTTGACAACCGCGAATTAGTTTTATGTACAATTTGTCCAATCTGAATATGCCTTTTGGATCGAATAGTCAAGTCGTTTGTATTACAATTTAAAATATACGTTTATTCATATGCGGGTCGTGCATACCAGTTACGTTGAAATAATTCAGGTAATTATATGCCATGGGTTGTTGAATCGACTATTAACAACACAGGAAGGATGAATATTAGAATTATATTAAATATTAGACAATTTTATTGATAAGCATAAATATACTTAACATGGTAAAGCACAAATATGGATTTACCAAACTGACATTCTAGATTTATCGACAAGTCTTTACATATGCCTAATGTCGAACATTTACTAAATTCGTCTGTATTCACATTGCTTAATAAAAGTAATAATAAATTCATATTAATGAAATTGTGTCGTTTAAATCAATACATAATGATTGATTATACACATCAATAATATTCTGTCTAAATTGTAATTGTAAACGAGAACAACTCACAATTGCTAAATCCTACAAGACATGTTATTACTTAGCGCCCAGTGCAAACGCAATTCACATGCAAAACGTCATAGGAAATATAACTGTGTGATGACATCTTTTCGAAACTAAATGTAAACTTAGGTATTAAAAATCCATTCAGTGCAAACTGAAACATCCCATGTAAATAATAAAATTTGAAAACGTTCATGTTTGAAATTTCAACTGCAAAGGACATGCAAATATATTGAAGTTATACAATTTTGTACTTGAAATGATGGTAGATGTACATCATTCTGAAGCTATGGACGTACATGGAAACAGCGAACTTTGTGTATCAACAGACATTATTACTCAGGATTTCTCAAGTCTTCTGCGGTCTTCTTAGCTTTTCTGGGCAAGTGTTCCATTTGTAGCAAAAACGGCCGCCTGAACAGCAGACTGATAATGCTTTAAATTCACCGATATTTTGATCAATCTCAAGAAGAATTAGCGCGCAGTCCTTATGTTGTATGTGAAACGGATTCATGTTTTTTTAGATCCTTCATATAGGAGAAGACTTTCGGGCAAGTGTCGCACTTGTAGCGAACTCCGTCGTGCCAACTAGTTTTGTGCTCCTTCAAAGTGTGTCTATGACGAAATAGCTTTTCACACAGTTCGCACTTGTAGCGAATGCATTCGTGAAAACTTGCTTTATAATAATAATAATTTGGATTTATTACGATCGATTTAGCATAAGCCCTTACAATCGGTTCATTGACATTTCATAGATACATATTTTTATATTTATAGATACATTTTCTAATTTCACGTACACTTCTCAAGTTAATTCATGTATTACTAATAAATTCTGTCTCTCATTCACTAATTGCCGCTGTTTGGTCCGAAGTGTAATCTTCAGGTAGAGTTTTATAAAAACATCAAGTCATAAAGTAGAAATATAAATAGATCGGTAAATTAATACGTATAAAGTTACATGTTACATCAGTTTGTTTAATAGTTAAGTTAAAAGATATAAATATATGTTGATAAACAAATAGTACACTTCTGATTCTTGTCCGAGACTCCATCGTAGAAGTACCCGCAATCCGTTGACTCCCTGGAATCTTCAGCAAGGGTACGGCATCTCAGGGCATGCTTATGCATACACTTATTTGAATCTTGTGTTCTAATTGATTTCTGTAGTGTTGTTTTTTTTATTGAAACCTATTTAGAGGTTTTGTTTCGTATCTTAATTTTGTGCCGCTCGAAGTATTTGCTTTGAGTATGGAGACTTTTCACGCAGGTTAGCCTTATCTTGATTCTTTGGTGTTCGAAGTATATACTTTGAGTATGGAGGTTTTGTACGTAGGTTAGCCGTATCTTGATTCTTTGGTGTCCAAAGTATATACTTTGATTATGGAGGCTCTGTACACAGGTTAGCTGCATCTTGATTCTTTTGTGTCCAAAGTATATACTTTGAATAGTAGATTATGTTCACGTTAGATTAAAATATGTTCACTCACAGTTTAGTTAAATCGATATTCACAGGTTGTCGTTAGTTAAAAGTAATTTGTAGTGTTATTGGGTGGTGTTGTTTAGAAATTCTGAGTTGTTTAGTTGTGTCCTGTAGAGTGGTTGTTTTGTTGTTGATGTTGTCTTTTTCTGGTCTGGAGTCATGACTCCATACCATTTTCTTGGTCGATCACATCAGATACCACTATTCTTCCGTTCATAGCGGTATGTATTTGTTCTTCTATTCTTACGGCATTGTGAGCAACTGTTAAAACTTCAAGACCTCTCTGTTTAGCCTCTCGTGTTGCTTTTCTAATTAGGTATCTGTTTTTTGATTCCAGTTTTGTCAGGTCTTCGTGAATGGTAATTCCGTGTTGTTGTGTGGTTTTTGCTATTTCTTTGGCTTGCCGAATGAGTCTTCTTGCCTCGGTTGATTTTGTGAATCTAATTATCACTGGTCGGTTTTTGCCTGGAATTTTTTTCCCCACTCGATTTATGGTTTCAATTTGTTTAGGTCCGATCACCGCTCCTGCTACCCTTACGTTCGCTACAGTGTTGTCCCATAGCAATGGTTGTTGTTCGTCACTCGGTTCCTCTATCCCCCTCACCATCACGTTGTTTCTTCTCCTGTCCAGGTGGATTTTGTTGTTTTCTTTCTGAAGCTGTTCAAGGCTTTTCTCGTTTCTTTCCACTGTCTTATACATTTCCACCATGTCTTCACATAGTGGGCCAATTCGCCTGACATCGCCATCCAGGAGTTCCCCCCTTTTCTTCAGAAGCTCCACTCCGTTTCTCAACTTTTCCACATATTCCAATAATGTTTGGAAATTGTTGATTAGGTGTTGCACGCCACCTTTCTCGTCGTCAAATAATTGTATTATTTCTCTCAGTCTCTTGATTTCTTCTGTCGAGAGCTCCTTGCAGCTTCCCGCCGATACTTCGTCCGTTGGTTTCGTTGTGCTTTGTTCCATAGCCCGCCTTCCCTTAGCAATTTGTCTGTTGTCCCCTGTTGTTCCGTTCAACTCTGCTGCACTTGTTTTTGGCGTTGTTTCTCCCTCTCGGCCTCCTGTCGTAGCTTTGCCTCTGCCCTTTGCCATCCTTGCTTGTGTATGTAAGTATGTGTGTGCGGTGGATAGGGGCAGTACAGTAATAGAACTTCACAGGGAGTCCTTGTCACTTTGTATGTATATGTAGATGGAAGTGCAATGAATGTGAAGGTAAAAACGTCGGTCAAACGTCACGGCTTCGAACTCTGAGGCACTATGTATTTTAATGTTGGGTTTACGAGCACTAAAATTCGGTGTGTTTTTTAGAAACAGGTTCTCAATTCGGTGAGTTATTAAATATTTTCCGTTTGTAAGTGTCACTGTGTATAGAGAAATTTGCGGCGGTTTTTTTAGTGTAACTTTCCGGTCCTTCCGGGGTCGACAGCTTGATTAAAAATTGTTGTTAGTGTGGAGTGAAAAAGTATGTGTGTTGCCGCTTCAACTGACAGCCACCGACTGTTGTACAAAAATAATTGGTTTACAGATCGACTACAATTACATGTAGATGTGCCTTCCTTAATTGATTGGTCAATGGGATTTGGGTGGACGTGGGTGAAAAATTAGTCCCGGGTCTATGCTCCATTACAATAATAGCACATCACCATTGTAATCATAGCTCTAAATTCATTTTACGCTGACGTTCAATCTTTTGTTACTCTTGTTTTTTATTTCGCCTTTCTGGATTACCCTCTGAGTTTGTCGTGCCTTGACGTTTATAAACGGATTATGCTTTTGGTAATGTGTAGCAATGTTAACGGATATCATTACGTGTACAGATGCCCTGTTCTATTTATAAACCACGCTCTACTATATCTTCTAATGCAATGTTAATTTGTAGACACACTGTGATTTGAGTAAATGATGTGTGTACTTCAACATTTTTCATGCCGCCATTGCCATTTCTATTTTTGTCTTCGAAAAAACAACACAATTTCGTTTATGCTACAAGAATATTAGAATAATCGTTTGAAAAATTGTATACTGCAAAGTAATTTTTTCATTTAATAAAGCAATAAGAACTGCGCAATCCTATACACACGAATACAGAATTCCTGAAGTTTTTGTATATCTATATCTTTTTATTTATTCGTTTTATTATTGTTATGGCTTTAATATTTGTTGCTGCTGCAAGCAGTAAACTTTTGCTATACAACTTTTGCAATAGAACCAAACATGAGAAATGAATAATGCAGTAATTAATATTGCGGTAACCATGGTTATTGGATTAAATTGTGACTGCGCGGTGGCTGTTATTTAATTGTTAAGTATCTGCGATAATATCATTTAATTATTTGCGCATATACGTACGAACATAATGCTGAAAAATATTTGTGAAACGCCATGGTATAGAAAATTTTAGGGGTATGCCACTAAATATACCTATACTTACAGGAACCCGAAAACACACGTCTCTATTATTTCCATTTTTCGCCTTTTGTTTTAAACAAACAGTGTCGTTTGTACGTTGTATTGTAACGTTCTGGTCGATTATTGTCCATTATTTTCCATGTAACAATATAATAGGGTGTGACATATCAACTGCATAATAATAATAGTTTTAAAATCGATGAATTTCGATGAATTACCTCTATTGTCACTAGATTGATAAACTCAATAATAATAACAAAATGAGTTGGCGAATTATTTCCAAAGAAATGTGCCATTACAGGCACAAAATTTAAAAAATAACTAACAATTAAACTATAAATATTTACTTTACATCCTAAATAAATAGCGATAAATCTTTTCGAATAATTTTTTTCTAATCATTTGGGCGCACCATATTGCACGTTTTATATGGCACGGTGAATCTCAGTTAACTGTAATATTTAGTCAAATTAAAGATAAAGCTCAAAAGAACCCACAATAAAAAATGAAAGTTTTTATTATATTTTTGTATAATATAACATCTGCATGTCGCTGTTAAAAAGTAATGACAAGTTCATTCCTTACACAAAGGATTTTGAAAAAGAAATGAGTGAATGTCTTCAGAAGCTCAAACTGGATCCTGAATTAGTGGCAATAAACTGCGAAGAGAAAAAAAAACCAAGCCTAGCCAAATAATCAGAGGGATGTTAAGAGATCGCGAATTTTTAGAGTGGTCTACCCATCCTCTCCATGGGGCTGGTGTGTCAACATTTGATGAGCAAATGAAACGATAATCGAGAAGAAAGGTCTGACAAACTCTAAATGGGTAAATACCCTAAAAATGTCTTGTAACGTTATTCCGGGCAAATCTATACCAGGGCGCAGCACCAATGGTCCTCATTGCAGATACTGTGGTGAGAGAGAAACCCTTTTACATGTATTGGGGTCGTGCCATGAAAATGATTTAATCCGAACAAACAGACATCATGACATTAGCAAGATTATTGCTAGACATCTGAGAGAAAAATTATGGAATGTTTATAAAGAAGTTTATTGTTTGTCTGATGGTGGATCAAATAGGCGAGTCGACATAATTTGCTTTAGGCCTAACTCCAGGCAAGAGTTTATTATTGACCCTACGATCCGAATGGAAATAAATTTCGAGCAAGCCGAGGAAGTGAACCGTGAAAAGCAATCCATATACAACCCGTGCATTCCCTTTTTCCTGCGAAAATACAACTTGGAAAAAATTCAGGTGATTGGATTACTGATAGGAGCTCGGGTTACAATCTTTAATAAATTTGAAGAATTTCGGAAACAATTTTTTTTACCAAAAGAAATGACAAAAGAAGTCTCAATTGCAAGTATTCGTGGATCATGCAAGATAGTGCATAATCATTTATATAGAATAAGATAAAGTGTGAAATAGTTGTAATGTATTCATTAACATTCCTGAAAATGATAAACTAAATTATTACCATTACTGTGTCTAAGGGCAAGCATCACAAGATGTCAGTTGTAAATAAAAGTTTACGTTCTCTCCCTCTCTAACACACAACCTTATGGTTCAGTTCAAATGCTTGACAAATATTTTCAGTAGCTGAGCATTAAAAGACTAATCGCAATTTTGCAAAAACAATGAACAAGACCCGAACCTCGAATTCTAATAAACTAATAACATCAATATTACAAAAATTAAATTTATGAAACGAAAGTAAATAACTTTAAAATTAAGTAATTACAATAAATAAAATTAAAATGATAATTGAAAATAAAACTGACTTTCATGAAACCGTCAAAATGAAACCATAATAAATAAAATATTTTATACTAATCCTTTAAATCACATTTTCAAAATGTGGGATTTTGTCTTTTTAAATATTAATGTGCTCGTTGAATATTCCTAACTTCTAATGTATACATTTAACTTTCCCATTTAATACTTGCTTGTGACAACAAGACCAGACAACATTTTGCATTTACGTTCTACGATCTTGAATGTTTAAAATATTTGGTGCTCGTAAAAACGTAAACATTATAAGGAGCAATCGAAAATTCCAGTCAAGTGTCTGTTTAATTATGGGTTTAAGTGTCATTACTAAAAACTTAAAAGTCAAGTTCATGGTCAAGTTCATAGTCAAAGTCCAGTTTATGTTGTTGCTCGACCCGAACTTGACCATGAAATTGATATGAAGTTTCAAATGAGGACCTGACCATTGACTTGAATAAAAAAAATCGAAAGTCAAGTTAAGATTCAGCCTTAACCTCAACTAGAGCTGTTCTCAAGTTCGGTTCAAACGACGAACCGGACTTGAACTTGACTATTTTTACAACTACGAGAACCGAAGTTGACATGAGCCCTTCAAGTTCATGCTCTGACTTAAAAAAGTTCAAGGTAATTTGCATGAACTTGATCTTGAAGTCAACTTTATATGACCTTGAACTTGAAGTCAACTTGACATGAACTTGACCCTGAACCTGTACTTGACTAGTAATAGTAAAAACTGCGAAATGTAAAAACAATTAGTGAAATGCAAAAAAAGGTTGAAGTTTAGCTAGTTTTCGACTTCGGTGTTTTTAGCAGTTTTGGTTACTTACTACTTTCAAAATAAATCTAGAGGCATTGGAAAGTTTTATGCATACTAAATACTTTATATTCTTGAATATGGTACCAATACAGTGAATTCTAGCAGTCACTGTTTGAAAAGTTTGTACTTTTCACTTTCGTACGTCAAGAATGGGCATAAATTCGAGCAACGTTTGTTGCTGCTGTTGTAAATCTGCTATTGCTTTCTATGGTTTTATGCTTGATTTTGATTGTTGCTATGAAATTGGAAAGAGATTCACAAATTTGATTGGAAGCGCGCTAAATTAAAATTTGCGTTGAAAGTTAAACCTATCGTAAAATTATAATTCTACGCCAAATTTGTGCTGTTTGTTATG
The DNA here is from genome assembly GCA_034696945.1 of Lipothrix lubbocki. Lineage (NCBI taxonomy): Eukaryota > Metazoa > Arthropoda > Collembola > Symphypleona > Sminthuridae > Lipothrix > Lipothrix lubbocki. The sequence continues at coordinate 10,894 of JAQGAK010002231.1, forward strand.
CATACTTACATTTTAAGCTAAAAAAGATATGTTTCTGGAAAGTTATCATAAGGTTTTGGTAAAACCTTTTACGCGAGTTTCACAAACAACGAGCTCTCGCTAGTCGATATCCCATGGTCCAATGGTCTCCGCCATCACATGGTCCCTTGGTCTCCGTCCTTCCCATAATCCTTTGGTCTCCGTTTTTCCATGGTCCCATGGTCTCCATTATCCCATGGTCTCCATCATCCCATGTTATTATCCCATAGTCTCCAATATTCCATGGTCTCTGCCATCTCATGAACCCATGGTCTGCGGTATCCCATGGTCCCATGGTCTCCGTCATTCCATGGTCTCTGTTATCTCATGGTCTCCGTTATCCCATGGTCTCCGTCATCCCATGGTTTTCGTAATCCCATGGCTCCGTCATCCCATGGTTATGGATGGTGTTGTCCAGTAGTAATGGCAATAGCTTTTGACTGTTGTTAATAGAGAAGTTTGTTTCAAAAATGTTTAAATTTAAAATAACAATTTGAAATTGAAAAATATAATTTAAAAAAGCAGAGAGCGAATAAACAACACCGTTTTAATTTTTAATGCAAATGCTAGAAAGTTTATGATTTGTTGTTGAATTCACCCTTAAGTTTATTCGTACCTGGAAAGCGAAGGCTTTCAAAGAAGATTTAAGGGTTCACGAAGAATAACACAATACTTTGTGCCACTGGGCACTGGTCCTTCGCAAATAAAGAACGATAACACGTTAGTGCATATTGAAGCATTAATAGATGGAAATCTGGCAACTTTTCGTCATCCCATGGTCTCCGTGTACATGGGATTTCCCATGTATTTTATTTACACGCTTCATGGGATCTATACTCGTGGTCCGATTGAATAGCTAAAATTATTTTAGGATTCAGAATTGAATTCTCTATAAAACCATTGCTTAGTTATATCCAAATGTCCGCCGCAACTATGGGAAACGAAAATGGCAATGGTTATGTGGGTCCGTGTACATGGGAAAATCCCATATACACGGACACCATGGGATGACGGAAAGTCCATGGAATGATGGAGACCGTGGAATGATGGAGACCATGGGATGGGGAGACCTTGGAATGACAGAGACTATGGGATGAGAATACTAAAAATATACTACTAAAAACGGATAGTTTGCGTGCAAGTAGACCCGTTACGAAATTAATTTTTCAACAACGCCCATGTGTTTAAATGGGAGTGCCAAAGGTCTCGGAAGGGGATTTCACGGATTTATATTTAGACAAAACTATTTGGCCGATTATTATGATCATAGACGTAGTTTAACCGAAAATTAATTGACTGTAGATTTTAGGGCAAATAGATGATTTTGCATTGGTTTACGTAGAAATGTACAATTTAGACCTCTAAAATTTAACGTTTTTGGCATTGCAAGTCAAAATAGCAACCAAAAATGTATGCATATTTTTTAGAATTCAGCATAAAAAGTTACCATCATTACTGGAAATAGAATCTCTAATGCACTTACGGTTTGCACGGCAACATTCCAAAAGGGATAAAATATTATTTCAATGAGAAGAGTCCTTGGTCTGTTGCCTGTGTTGGTCTATGAATGCAGGTTAAGCAAAAGAGTAGCACTGGTAGTAGCACGCTGGTGATACTTTGCTTTTTTGATGCTCGGTGGATCATCTGGGTTAATGCATATTTTAAGCTTTTTTTCATGTAGTTTGGTTTTACCAAATCAGATTTCTCTCCGATTGTCTCATGAACCTAATAAGAATGTTTCTGGGTCTTGCTGGGTCTGATCTTTCAACTATCTTGGCAAAATCAATGTCTGCAGGCACTTTTATCTCAAGTTGATGACTGAGTGGTTCTTTGATTTTGTTGGCTGTTTCCGTTGTAGGCTCATTTGGTTCTTCCTGTAGTCCCACGATTACCAGATTATTGCCTCTAATTTCTTTGTGCAGTTTGCCATTTTCGGTTTTAAGCTCACGGTTTTCTTCTCTTAACCTTTGACACTCACGAGCAACGTGGGTGAGTTCGTTCAGCTCTGGCTAACTTGCCTCCCTACAGCTTGAAGTGCTTCGTTGGTCGTTTGTAGTTCCACCCTAGGGTGTAGTATTGATTGGGCTAATATTAGTCGCGGAGTAAATTGTTTCATAAGTGCAAGGCCTTTTATTCGTCCTCAACAGGCCTCTCGTTACTCTTCCCATGGTTCCAAAAGCAAACTCGTTTCCATTGATGTGCGAAAAATCCGCATTCCGGTTGTTTATATTTTCACTCATTTTGGTTTCAAAATCTATTGTTCCACTTTTGTTACTTATTTTTTTAATTTTTGTGAGCCTATTTTTATACACTTCACGCACTCACCCCCTTCACTTTTTCCCTTCACTTTGCAGACCTATTTGTTGAGTTGTTCTCTCCTCGACTGACAAAAGCGAACTTTCATCCTCTGATTACAGACCCACGGACAGACAACGTTCTATGCATTAGGTTCGCTTCGCGATCCTAAAAATCTCGGCTGCGCAAACATTTGTGCGCTTCTTCGAAAGCTTCGGTCGCAGGGTCGCTCTGCGAAAGCGCAGCGTTTAAAATATTGCAGACGTCGTCAAAAAGAGCTATGGGGATTCACTATTAATAAGAAAAACTATCAAAAGATTTTGGTAGATGTTAAGGACCTACTAGTTATTGTTAAGAAAATAACTCTGAAATAATTTCTTTGATTTTCGAAGATGGGCGATTATGATATTCGGCGACAACTTGCATCAATAATAACTCAAAAACGGTTGGACTTACAGCCAAATAGATTTTATCATTGGAATATACTAAACAGTCTGCATATAATTGATACCCATATGTTTCGTTATGACTGTTGCAAATATTTCAAATAAACTTTTATTTATGGTCGCCTTTGATTTATTCCGACTTTTTGCAAAATTTAGTTTTTGTACCTAGAATAGTTATTTAGCAAATAGTTAAAATAATTGCACATTAGTGTTTCTTGTAAATTTGTCTATCAGATACACGTTTTTGGAAATGATTACATATGGGGATTGTGGGACCCTACAAACATATTTTTTATATATATTTTACTCAATTTGGGAGATGGATACCTGTTTCTAAACCCAAACAAAGAAATTGCTCCGTAGACTTGTTTTGCATGTGGAACACAATTGTAGTTTCTTTGGCTGTGGGGTTAACGGTTTAGCCAATAAAAATTAAAAACATACATTTCTTCCTAAATTGTCCCCATCAACGGCAACTTGTATCGTAAATAACTCATTAGCATTAAAAAGAAGGAAACTGTTCTCACAAAACCAAAATATTGGTAAAATGAATTCTGGAATCATCGGATCGCCAATTGCCTACTGCAAACTGCAAAGGAAAAATCAAAAAAAGAGGGAACAGTTTTTTGTGTTTTTTTCTGCAATTTTTTTAAAAAAAGAGTTTGTAACTTACAGCAGTGTTGGTGCTGTCACCGTAACCAATATAATTAATACAATAAAATAAAATAAAGGATGCGTCGAATATATTATCATTTTTCAAGCAAAAATGACGCTAATGAGAAAATAATGTATTTAGCAATAAAAGGAAGGAAACTGTTCTCACAAAACCAAAATATGGGTGAAATGAATTCTGGGATCATAGGATCTCTAAACAATTTATCCCTGTTTAGCCACAGACAACGTTGTTTCGTCGTTCCGGGACTTTTCAGTACGTCGCGTTACACTTGCACTAGTGTTGGCGCTCTGAGCGCCTACTGCCCTGTCTGCGATTAACTGAGTTTTCCAAATCTAATCGCAGTATGCGATTACGGATTTCTCATACTATTCACCTAACCATTTAAATTTATAAATTAATTTCTTAAAATGTATAAAAACATTTTATTGATGGTTGCCCCGGTTTTTAATAATGTTTCGGGTTGTTCTCTTATAACTCTGAAACTAAACATCCAAATAACAAATATAAGGCATAAACAAGATCCCCTACGAGTACTAATCATGCATTCAAAATTGCATATGGCTAGGCCAAAAACTCTGGGAAAAGATAAATAACGAAGGCGAATTTGTCAAACTTTGGAATTTTGAAAAATTCTCATGGAGACGCGTGTTTCCTAACCCAAACACGAAAATTGCTCCCTAGACCAATGTTGCACGTAGAATACACTGGTGAAGATTTTTTGGCTGTGGGGATAACGGTTTAGCTAATAAAAATGAAAAACCTCAATTTTGCCTCACAATTTGGGTTTGAGGATTTTTAGAAAAATTAGGAAACTCCCAAACCAAACATAATGGCCTGCGCAGATGTTCTTTTGGCCCAAGAGATTTTTTGAGCACAAAAGGCGTCGCATTTGTCAACGTTGAAAATCAAGACTTTTTTGAATTCACGATTTTGAATTTACTGCGCTATTGAATTAATCCCTATAAAAAGTCCACCCACAAACAGTAAAATAAATACCACAAATACAATTTATGTTAGAAAATATAATTTTAATAACAAACAGGATTTTGCCAAAGAATTAAATAATTTAAATTACTATTATAACGTAAATTCAACCATAGACGAAAATGTTGCTAATTTCGAAAATTCTATTAACACGATATTTAATAATCACTTCCCATTAACAGCTAAAAATAAGAAAGTAAATTATCATGCACCATGGATTAGTAAGGAAATTATTCTTTAAGCTTATAAATTAAAACAGCTTAGAAAATCTAATGCCCATGAATACAACCGAAATAAGCTTGAGCTTAATAAATTACTAAAATCAGCGAAAATTAAATTTCGGAAAGTTGATGAAACTCAAGTTCTAAAAGCAATTGATAAACTGCCAAGTCGTAAAGGCAACATACCTGGAGCTCTCCCTACACAAATAATAAAAGAATTTGGATTTCTCATTGCTAAGCCACTTACGGAAATATTTAACAATTCGTTAAATACATACCAATTTCCTTCAAATTGGAAAGTAGGTTTGAAACTCATATACCAAAAGTTAGTGATGTCCAAAATATTAATGAACTTCGGCCAATTTCCCAAACAAATTTATTTTCAAAAAGTCTTGAAAATTTTGTTTCAAAGCTTATATAGACAACGTATCACAAAAATTGAAATCAACCAATTTGGAACGATTTAAGGATCATCAACTTTCCATTATTTAGCCAACTTGATTTTGTCTACAAATCCCTTGATAATTACGGATATTACATATTAATTGTTTTGCTTGATCTGCGAAAAGCATTTGACCGGGTGGATCACAACACACTCATCGCAGAATTAATTGCCATAGACGTCAATCCTCATGACATTCTATGGCTAATTGATTTTTTAAAGTGTAGGTCGCAATGCACTAGGGATGGTGACTTACTTTCCACTATTATAACCATTAGCAATGGTACACCTCAAGGAACCAAATTAGCTCCCTTGTTATTTATTATCCTAATTAACACTATTATAAAACTTTTCAATCAAAAATATTCTGACAAAAATAAATTTAACTCAAATGCATACGTTGATGATTTGACAATAGCTGAAAAAGTCACTCCGAAAATGCAAAACATTTTAGATGATTTAAGTGATTGGTTTGCTTGTAAGAATATGGAATTAAATCTCACAAAGTGTGTTTATTATAGATCCTAGACAAGGAAAAAAAATTAGTGATTATGACCTAAAAATAAATGGAATATCTTTACCCAGTGAAAATGTAACGAAATAATTAGGTGTAAAAATTAACAAATCATTTAGATGGAATGATCATGTAACATTTGTAATTGAAAAATGTAACAAAAGAATTTATATGCTTAGAAAGCTAAGACAATTTAGTTTAAAAAAAAGAACTAGCAACAGTGTATAAAGCTTACATTACAGTTATTATAGAATATGCCAGTGGTGTGTGGGCACATAATTTATCCATTAAAGCTAATACTAAAATTGTGAAATTAGAAAAGAGATGTTTATCAATTTTAATTGGAACTAATGTAACAAGAAAATAATTATTGTTCGAAACTTAAAATACTTGGGCTTGAACCAATTTTAGAAAGACTAGCTAAGTTAAGACTAAACTTTGGATAATCTCTGTTCAGGACTAGATCGAAAGTTAGAATACGAGAATTAGTTTGTAAGAAATGTAGGTATTTTAATTCATGTATTCCTACAATTATAAGACTCATTAATTCTATAGAACCAGCTGATTTTGTTAAATTAGAAAAATTGTATAATTCTAAGGTCAAATGTCAACAACTTTCTTCAATTACTTCGGAAAAATAAGTCATATTTATCCATACCCTGTCGTAGTCTCCTTGTGTTATTACACTTTTTGGGTGTTGTAATTGTGCAAGTATTATTGTGACAATAAATTATTATTATTATTATTATTTGATCGAATTTTTCACTTCCATGGCAACTTGTATCGTCAATAACTCAATAACAGTAATATCTACGGCAGAATGGATTTTACTGTTAGATTCGCCATAAAAATCTACATTTTATCGATACTCATATGTCACAGTATAGCATTTCGTATAATTTCAACAAAAATAATAACGGTAATTGCTTCCGATTTTTTTCAATTTTATGGGTTGTTCCCTCATAACTTCCAAATTAAGCTTTCAAAAAACAATTGGGAAAAAACTCTGGGAGTAGTTGAGCATCAAAGAAATCCCTCATCGTCTGATTACAGACCCACAGACACACGGACAGATATGTCGCTATGCACTAGGTTCGCTACGCGACCCTAAAAATCTCGGCTGCGCCAACATTTGTGCGCTTTCTTTAAAAGCGTCGGTCGCAGGGTCGCTCCGCGACAGCGCAGCGTTATAAATAAATTTGGAAGGATATAACGTACCCATGGGAACCGTTTTTGTTTATATATAGAACTGCCCAACAGTTAATAAGTCCCTTCAAGGTGCCTAATCTCTAACTAATTATATTCAGTATTCAAAACCCATGCAGCATGTGACAGTGAAGACGTTTTGGTCAACAGCACTTACGTATATGTCATACGTACTGAAAATCTTTTGACCGACAGCACTCACATATACGTCATATTGTAGTATAGACATTGAGTACGTTTGGGGATGCCGTGCTCATGATAAACAAAATATATAATATTAAGTAGTTATTATGTATTTATAAATAATATATAATATCATGCATAATAATATTGTACACTGTATTGGTGTACATACATTCAAGCCCATATTATTCCCAACAAATTGTTCCCTTCCATGGAAACTTGTATCGTTAATAACTCAATAACTTGCAGAGACACTGTCAAATGAATTTTACTATTATATTCCTCATGCAATTATGCATTTAACTGGTTCTTATTTTTCTTATTATGACATTTGGAAAATTTGCATTTATAATAATAGTAATGATTAACCCCGAATTTTTCCAACTTTTTCAGAATTCAGTATTAATTATTACAAAAAGGTTTAGCCGTATTAATGTAATAATCGCTTATTCGTGTTCCACAGCCAATTTTCCACCAGATTGGCAATTTTAATATGGTTATGGGACTCGTGGAACCGTTCAAACAATTATTTTGAATTAAATTTCTGCAATTTTAAGAAATTTTGTCAAAATTTGCAATTTTGAAAAATTCCCATGGATACCCGTGTTCCCAAACCCAAACCCGGAAAATGCTCCCTAAACCTATTTTGCATGGGGAATACACTTGTAAAGTCTATTTGTGCGTGCGGATTACGGTTTAATTGATACAAATTAAAAACTCTTAGTTTTTCAATCATTTTGTTTTTAGAAAAAAGAGGAAACTCCCAAACCGAACATAGGGACCAACGCCAACGTTCATTTGGTCCAACAGATTTTTTGACCACAAAAGGCGTCGGATTCGTGAACTCTGACAATCGAGATTTTTTCAAATTCACGATTTTGTCGAATTTTTCACTTCCTAGGCAACGTGTATCGTTAATAACTCGATAACGGTGAGCCGTCCGGTCAAGTGGATTTTACCGTTGGATTCGCCCTAAAATACTGAACATTATTCATACTTGTATGCCAATTGGAACAATTTCAGAAAAAAATATTATTGATGGTTGCCCCTGATTTTTCGCAATTTTTTGATTTGTTCCCTAATAACTTCCCAACAAGATATCAAAGTGGCTTCATTTTGATTCAGCAGCATCCCCTATGGGTACTGAACATGTGTGCGAAATTTCATGGGTGTAGCAATAATAGCAGGGGAGTAGGTTTGTATTATAGGATTAGTGGGTTTTGAGATTACAGACCCACGGACGGACTGACGGACGGACCGCAAAATTAGGCTCTTAAAAGCCAAATGTTGTTATAGAGCGATCCACGATTTAAAATATATTTAGTCTTCACAAAATAAATCGGGAACGGCAGTACGGGAACGCTATGGCTTCATTTTGACGATACTGATTTCATGAAATTTAACTTACACTTTTGACATATGACGTTGCATTACATACGTTAGGCATTCATTCAGATTTGTATACAGTTATCTGTCCGTATAAGACACCACTATAAATCAGTAAAATTTGTATCTTTTAAAAGATCTCTCTTGTATAGAGCTATTAAGCATTGTAGCTATGTACGACATGCGGACTCATGAGTTCTCTTATATAAACATTCTCTGATGTGGAGGTCTCTTATAGAAAGAGTTTTCTGATATAGGTGTCTCATATAGAAAGAGTTTTCTGATATAGGTGTCTCATATAGAAAGAGTTCTCTTATATGGAGGTCACTTAACATGAGTTTTAATTGTAGTGGATCGTTAAATGCCACAGTATTGATGTTAGTCATAAATATACATGCTAATAATACGTTACCAATAGGTTGTAACTTTGTCGCATTATTAACATCGAGAATGTTTACACTTGATATAAGAGAGATTGGTATTTTGCGTTTAATGTACTTCTATATATAGAAACAAAACGTATATATATACGTATATATATATATTACAAAACGTATATATATACGTATATATATATATTACAAAACGTATATATACGTTTTGTAATTTTAAGAAATAAATTCTGACTGCTAAGGTTACATTAACTGCAACTCTTTATTTAAAACCGAAAAAAGTATTTCTGCTATGCGTTCTCAGAGTTTTTAATTTCAAAAAATTGATTTTGCATCTTTCCGATTTAAACAATATGGTTTTGCATCTTCACGATTTAAAAAAAATTGATTTTGAATCTTTGCAATGTAAATTAGGGACTACTCATTCACTACGGTCGAAGCGTTTATTATACTGATAAGCAACACGGTACTCAAAAGATGTATCAGTCTGTACAATCAAGCGCCAAGTCGGAGGACTTTAATGGTTACTACTTCAGAAAATGCTCTACAAATAATGGACCAGACTGATGCGTCAAATTGCGATGTTGGGGACCATCTTGAAGAACAATACCAATCAGAAATGAAGGTAGCATCCATACATCAAGTTGTTGAAGTCGACAGTTTTGACTGGTCAGACCACACAGGAATGAAGACACAAGTTATAGAACAGGATTACCCCGTCATTTCTTATGACAATTACCAAGAAGCCCAAAAATCGAAGACCTGGAATGATTAATATTATTATTCTGATACCCGAGTGCCTGGGTGCTGCGAAGGCCTTTGCTTATTACATCCAGCAGGTAGAAATAATGTTTTACTATACGGATTCGCAGTGTGGCTATCTAATATTTAGATATCCCCATATATTTGCTTATCCGATGATTACCCTAGTCCCGCTGGCACCAACCAAGCTGCATATGACCCCGTACTAGAACGAATCATACACCGAGCCTAAGTATATATGCAGCTCCCAAGGATAACCTTAACCTATTTAAAAACTATGAGGGATTTATACTAATGACTACGGACAAAAGAACTTATAAGTTGAAGGAGAAGGCAGAAAGAGAGATAAGATTAGGACTGATAAGGGTTTATTCAACATGTCCAACCAATACATAAAATATGCGGTGGACGCAAGCTACACTTCAACCGCAGGACGGTTGCTCCTGTCACTACGTACACTTCCGACTATGCACTAACTACACAGGTACGCCAGCCCCCCGGGTCCCCATTGGTAGGAAACGGGAGGATGAGACTGACCCCTTGGGGGTTATTTTCCTGGTAGGAGGACAGGCCGCCCGGCAGTCTCCGTTGCCCGTGCAAAAAGGTCGAACAGGGAATGAGAACGGAGGATTGTTGGGTGTTCTCGTGTATTTTCTCAGAGTTTGGAGCGGACAGCAAGAGAGCCCCCAACTCTACCACCTCTCCGCTCAAGCTCTGAGGCGAGACTACCTGAAATAGTTACTCATTGCAAATTAAAAAACTAAGTATATGTATGAATCAGTTGCAGTTAATTTTCTAAATTAACCAAATTCAGAAAATCATTGTTTACTTACACCTTTAACGAACAGAATAGCCATTTTACTTTTCAGCTTTTTTGCTGTTTTATTTATTAATTTTAACACAAACTTCGCTTGACACATAATAATCAAATTAATATGTCTAAATATTTAGCTAAACTTGAATTAGCATTTAATGCGCCGTTGCTTTATTGGTAGGGAAAACTTTGCCAGCATTTTTGCAGAAACTATTACGCGCGATATTTTACCCAGAGATGAAATCTTTGGCGATATTTTCTCCGCCTTTGGTCGATAATGTCTCCGAAGTTTTCGCCGCTGTTTTTTCCGGCGAACAAATCTCAAGCGAACTTTTCCCCGCACACGGTTCTGCTATATTATTTCCGTCGGCAAAATTTCCAGCGAAGTTTTTTTCCGCGGAATGTTTTCCCCATGGGGCGATGTATTTTCCGGTGGAATTATTTCCGCTGAATATTTTCTGTCGACAAAATTTTCAGCGGAATTCTTTCCGAACTGGCCAAAATCCTGCACAAGATCCAGCTAGCTACATATCCCTACAACGAATATATAATTGACTAGGCTTCAGCCCGTGCACCGCAAGACAAAAATAATGGATATCCCAAAAAGTTTCATGCACCCAATCCGCCTCAAATCCGTTAACTGTTCGGTTAATCAAGTTGTCCCAATGCACGCCACGTTATAGCTTATAGCATAAGTACCTAAGCAAATAAATACCTGTGCGTGATATTGTATGACCTGGGGCCTATTTCACCAATCTTTACTCCGCACTCCGCACTTTTCATTTTCAATTTTCAATTTTTCGTATCTTTATAAC
>JAQGAK010002232.1:0-22040 GCA_034696945.1 Lipothrix lubbocki
ACCCGTGGAAAATTTATGACCTCGAGATAGAAATAAAAGCTGCACATCAATTAGGGCTCCTCACAAGTCAATATTTTGGGCTATATTGAAATTGTGTTTTGAAAACTAAGTTTATGGAGATTAGAGCATTAGACTAAAACTAAAACACATATATATATATATGTACATATCATCGGCGAAGTATCAAAACGTACCAACTTCTGTGTTGAAGGCATAGAAAGTGGTACTTTGAGATCTTTCGCCGACGATATAACAAAAAAATAAAAACAAACATAATATTTTATTGAAAATATTGAATTCAGCTTACAAGGTGCAAATTTCTATCGCTTGAAATTGAATTGAAGTTGTAATTTGAAAATTTGGCGATTGAAATTAAAACTGAAAATTGTGAGGAGCACTAATAGCAATACGTATTATCGCAGCTGCAGATAATAAAATCCAGGAGTTCCAGGAAAAAGTAATTTGGGATTTACGTCCTGCTCATCACACATATACAGATCTAACGCGTAATATTCGGAATAATTATCAGAATTACTACAGTTCTGTTTTAGCTTCCAGTCTTTCCAGCTTCCATTTATGCCCAATACTTATCTCAACGAATTTATAAGGATTTCTGAATTTAAACAAATTTCTTAAAATGAAGCCTAAAATCACTGTTATTTTCTCTCTCCTAGCAGCGCAAGTATGGTTGTGCGCTGAAGTTCAGAGCGCTGCCAGGGACCAGCCCCAGGCAAGAATTGCCGGTGGTAACATTGCATTCGGTTCGTCAAGTTTGCCGGAGGGTGCTCTTGTGGGTCGACTGGATTCTGTACGTAAAACGTTGAAGGGGTTAATATAGGAGCCTAAAAAATATAATTTAAATAATTGAATATTTTTAATATTATTTATTTTGGTAATTTTTATACGTTTATTAATTTTTTTCAAGACGAAATCTTTTTATCCCGTATACGCAACCCTATCACTCCTAAACGAAACGCTGGCGATGACGTCAGGAAGGTGCGCGCTACAGGCTCTGGCAGCTAACAGCGATTCCCTGCTTGCTGTATTCGGTTTATACAGTACAAACGGCGGGTCCATAGATGGCGCCACGGGTGTGGTGGTCAATAATGTGAGCAAGAAGGATTTGCTATTTCGAACGTGAGGAAATCATAAAATTAATAAATATATAATACCAATCCAAATTTTACAAAAAGCGCAATTGGGCTAAGCATTTATTTTTAAATTAATTTTGTGGACTAATTTTATTTTTTTACAACCATCTCTTTCAGAAATGTGACTCTAGATCCGAACGTTCCCAGTGCAAATGATATTGTCCTAATCAAATTAAAAAACCCTGTGAAAAATGTTACACCAAGAACGATAGGTAGGGGAATCGGACTGTCTCAGGATCCAAATAATAGGGCCCTTATAATTTCTTGGGGGCTAGAAAATTGCGATCCTGACCATGGTCATTTTAGAAATTTAGCGGTAAATTCAAACGATTAGGAAACCATTTGTAAAAATGAGGATTGCTAAATTGTTAGAATATAGTCGATTTTCAATAAAAATTAATATAACAGTATTTTGTACAAAAATTTAGACTGCCGGAACATGCGCTAAAAATACGAAGACCTCACTACAATCGGACCAATTTTGCGTATCCATTAGAGACCAAAATAATTATACCGCAGAACTGCTAGCCACGCGGGCGGACTGTGGAGCTCCAATAATTCAAAATCAGAATGATGGGGATAAACTGGTGAGTTAATTTCAGTTGTATGTATAAATTTATTGATTAAAATTTGATAAAATCCAAAAATTGGTGGTAAATTTACGCCAATGCAATCTACGGAAACAGATATGAATATTATCAGTACCAATCGGTTTCCCGAACGCTACGGCCGTGTGTTCCACTTCAAATGAGCAGCCCGCCCTCAATCTGTCGTTCTTCTCCAGCGCAACTCTCAATTCATTTGTGCCTTTGAAGAAATAGGCGTACAGCCGTTATGGCCAGTACGCCCTGCTGGCAAAATTTTGAACGATGAATATTAAAAAATATTTGCTGCAAATTACTCTTGTTCATGTCTATACGCAAATGATAAAATAATTTCTTTTTTTCCAATGTAAAAGTATATTGAAAGGGTTTTATTAAATATCTATTAAATTAGATTTTTCACATTAAATTCGCAAAAACTACTGGTAGCTCGGCCTAACGAACAGCAAAACACTGCAGCCAGTTTTTTAAAATCAAGAAATCATAGTGTAAACTGAATAAAATTGAGCAGATACTAAATGACCATAAAATATTTTTGAAATGTTCAAAATTTAGTATTTATTTTACAATTCCACTGTAAAACGTACTTATTTATGACCTAAAAACATACATTGGTTGGTACTAAATTCTAAATTTTGTAGTAAATCAATTAAATGAATATGTAAATGTTTCGCGGATTGTGCATATAAATATAATGGACCGTCATTTTTATCGGTGTCAACCTATTATGACAGATGCTTAATGCAGTAGAAATTCACATTAGGGATGATCGCCCTGACACCTTTAGTTTAGTTTGTCGGTGTTCGTTATTAAAACTAAAGAATCTCCTTAGATTTAAGTTAAAATAGGAATTCATTTGAGCAGAATCTTAAATTTTGCACCACGCGTTAAAGCTTTTGGACCTGTTTTCAATATTTAAAATGCACCCTTAAAGGAATTATTACCATTTTACATCAAAAAATTGGTAGCAGGAAATTGGTAATAGAAGAGTTTTAGAAGAGTAATTTAAGATTTACCCCAATGAAGTTCCCGTATGCAATATTAGCGATTTTTGTAATAATCGTTTTGTGTTCTATGAATTCAATTGAAGCAAAAACACAAAGTCCATATGAAGTCTATTACCGCTGGAAGAAAATAGATTTTAACTACGACTGTGCTCCAATGTCTCGGGCGGACATGATTGATCACCAGAAATATATACCAGAAAATGTAATGATAGCGGCATTGAAGATTAGTGGGACCAGAATGTTCATTTATATCCCGAGATTACTCCCTGGAGTGCCCTCTACCGTCAATTGGGTACCTTACAATAATAAGAAAATGCTAGCGAAGTCTCCACGTGCTCCTCTACTAAATCCCTATCCGAGCTGGGAAATGCAGGAGATTGGGAATTGCAAGGCTTTTCAGTTCGTCACAGCGGCCGAGATTGATAAGTGGAACCGAATGTGGATTATTGATGGGGGGCGATCCGACGTCCTAACCCCGAACCCTGTGAATAGTTGTCCAGCGAAAATTGTTCTGATAGATTTAAATACTGATAAAGTCATATTTACCTATAATTTCCCTGCTGACGTCATCTCCCCCACGAATAACTTCCCTGGTGACGTCACTCTCGCTTGTACCTCCCCCGAAGATTGCATGCTCTACATTTGTGACATACTGGGCGCTCGCCTTGTCATGTACGATCATTTCCAAAAGCGCTCTTGGTACGTGACGCATTCGACCATGCAGCCAGACCCTGTAGCGGCCAATTTTGATATTTTAGGTAAAAAATATTAAATTTATTAATTAACATTACAACATTTCCACTGTATAGGGAGAATTGGAATTAATTTCTATTCCTTTCAGGTCAAAAGTACTTCTTTCCATATGGAATTATCAGCACCGCCCTCTCCCCGCGCAGCCAAAATCACGACACATTTTATTACGCGCCCCTGGCGGGATTTACGATTTATAATGTGAGCACCAGCGTACTTTCGTCCGCCCCATGCAGCTCCACCCTAAAAGACAAGGACGTTGCCAAATTGATTACGAGGCGCTCACAATCCGACGGGATGACAATGGATGCAAAAGGGCGCTTGTACTATGGCTCGCTTGAAGGAAGTGCCCTGGAGACTGTAAACACAAAAAGTAAAGTCGCACTGCAGGAAAGGCGTTTAGCGCAGAATGACGCCGATTTGCAGTGGGTGGGGAATTTCGGGTTTGACAATGCCATCGGATATATCTACTTTGTCACAAATAGATTTCCGCATATTGGCGCGTTTAATTTGAGCGACTACAATTTCCGAGTTGTGCGCATCAAAATTGACGCACAGTCTTATATTTACTGAAATGTTTTGGGAACTAGAGCCCGTAGCGCTATCTTTAGATAATTTCTCATAATTTGAATTGTGTGGCACGCGAACTATTTTCCTAATAAATAAATCATGAATCTTTATTGATTTAACGGACGTTCATAAACAATCATTCATGTTATGGCCCCAAAAAGTAGATCACCTCAATATTTAAATACAATTACGCGATATCGGATTTTGATGAATTGCGCTGCAATTGTTGTGCTATTGGTGTCAATCTACAGGAATGACAGGTATATTGTGTAAATCTAATGCATTGATTGTCCTGGCACGGGATTAGTATGATTTTACCCAATGCCTGGTTATGCTTGAATATTCATCAGTAAAAACACAGAAACTCGTAACACGTTTGCATAATTGGCGTATGTGAATTTGTCATAATGTGTTAAAAACTGCAAAACGTTTTTCCGGTTAAATCTTCTCGATCGTTTTTTTCACCTTTAGAAAATGTTTTGAAAAAATGATGGTGTACTTAAGTTTCAATTAAAAATTTGTACATACATGCCACGGGAATAAAGATACCGTTATAAGATATAGGTTTAGATTCCTGAAAACGCAAATTTCAGAACATGCTACGTATATATTTTTAGCTTTCGTTTTAAACTCAACCTCTATTCACATAACATTGGATCAGTTTAATGCCTACCTTATTCATTGTTATGCCTAACAGTTCTCTTAGCTGATGCATGCGTAGTTTAGCGCGTTGTGTTCCACTTAGTTTTCCTCATTGTGGTCAGACGTAGAATTTGGAATATAGCATGTAAAGGAAACTCCAGAAAGAATATCGCTAAACTAAGAGCAAGTAGATAGAACCACCCTGTGACAACCATTTCGACATCCGAGAACTCAACTGGTTCCAGCGTATCAGAAGACACTGCTCGTCTAAATCCATTCCGTTTAAAGTGGTCCCACGTATACCACAAATTGTAAATTCCGGACGAAATGACTCTCCTCATTCTATTTTGCACCCACGTGTGCCACTTGGTGCCGGTATTGGGGATAAAATATCCCGCTGGTTTCCTAAACAAGGACTCTACCACACCGAAATTGGTGCTTAATCGTTTCCTTCCGAAAGAAATTTTATAGGAATTTGTATATGTAAACTGATTCCAGTAGTGCTCGAGTTCCTCCTTATAAACAACAAGAGCCGTTTTGGGCTTTTTTAAGTTTAGCTTAAGTACATTGCGGAAAATGTCCACGCAGAAGTAAGTGGTTTGACTTGACAAGGCAGAGATGGTCTCATACATTTTCTTGAAATTTCCTTCAACAAATTCCGCTACGTCACTGCCGTGGAGTATTGAAGAATCTTGGTATACATTATATTTCAGTTTTCGGATATGGTTATAACACTGCGCGGCTCTGTCAGGATCGTCTGGCAGGTCGGTCTTGCACCACGGTATGTTTTTAAAGGTCTTTTTATAACCATCGTCTATTTCTAATTCACAATTCTCCATGGGCACAAACAGTTCAAAGTCGGCGTTTACAAGCTCCCGCAAGCTGGACCACGCGGTCTTGTAAATTATCGGTATAACTACATCTGAATTTACCGCGCTTTTGTATCCGTTTGTTAGGATGAATGCAAGAGAGAACAGAATCAAATGTATCAATGTAAACATTTTGTGTAGAATTATTGCGCTACGCTTATCTTCATTACCATTCCATTGTGGCGGCTGGTCCAGAAATTGTCTCCCTAGCCAAAGCGCCACATTCAAACTAAGATTTACGTTGAGTTGTCTGGAGATTAGATATAAAAAATAATTAGATCAAAAAAGAAATGACGTCCATTTCCTTAAAAAATGTAAGAAGAACGACATCATCCCAAAAAGATTCAAAATTCCTGATGCATATGACCCTGTGAAAACAAAATCGTCTAAAAAGAAAATTGCTGATTTTGAAAGAAGTATGCTGAACCTGATGATAAGCCAAACTTATAAAGAAATTCATAACCTAGAATCAGAAATATCAAAACATCGATGTTCTTTATCAATGTTACCTGTTGACATTTTCGGGGCAGTTTGGGAATTCCTTACCAAGGAATTCGAAAGCCTGTTTGACAAACATAAGGTTCGCCAAAAGCAAAAATTTGAAAAATTGAATTCCAAATACAATTCTTCCCCAAACCCCAATCCATCCTCTCAATATCGACAACCTACTACCACAGAGCTTAGCACGGTCATCAATTTAAGCCAATACAACCCTAGTTCTGATGAGATGCAAATATTGTCGCTTGGGATGAATTATGCGCTTCCCCCAAACAAATACATGGAGGACAACCTGAGGCTCAAGTTTATTGCTTCTATTGAATCACATTTTGATTCAACAGAAATAGACGACGTACAAAAAGAAATCATCCGAATGAACATTTGCGAAATTATCAAATCTGGAAAAATGGCCACGTGTGATGAAAGAATACTTAAAACACTGAAACTACTATCCAAGAGAGAAGAAATCGTTATCATAAAGGCTGACAAGGGAAACTCGACGGTCATAATGGACAAGTCAGAATATAATTCCAAAATGGTTCAGATCTTAAATGAAGGTCCATATCAGAAGATCAACTACGATCCAACTGATGAGTTCCTGCAGCACCTGATTTCAAAATGCAATGAAATGAAAATAAACAAGCATATGGATAAGCACTTCATGACGAGCATCATCGACCACAATCCCAGAATTTCCAAGTTCTTCGGATTACCCAAGTTACACAAAGAAGGAATACCACTCAGACCAATCAACGACTACAGACGTTCAGTATACTACAAACTTGCAAGAAGGTTGAACACGATTATATCAACAATCAATCAAAATCCAAATACCACAGTTAAAAACTCCACTGAGCTACTACAGTCACTTGAAAACGTTGAAATCCCACCGAATCATGTACTTGTATCTTTTGATGCAAAAAACCTTTACCCAAGTCTACCTATTGACGAGGCTATTCAAGCTGTTTATGAAAGACTACTGTCAGATGAAACTTGGAAAGATGTCGTAGAATCGCAGTTGACCGCCGAGGACATAACGTCCCTACTAAAAGTGTGTCTTTCAAACACCTATTTCAAGTATGAAGGTGATTTCTACCTCCAAACAGATGGATGCCCGATGGGATCGCCCATCTCTGGCACAGTGGCGGACATTTTCCTTCAAAAACTAGAAAACAACATTATAATCAACAACCTTGACGTTTTCTTTTGGAGGAGGTACGTCGACGACATTTTTGCAGTTGTACATGAAAATCAGATTTCGACAGTGCTGGAAAAACTGAACTCGTTCCATCCACAAATTGGATTCACCTTTGAAATTGAATCCAATAACCAGCTTCCCTTTCTAGATATGATGATGATACGGAATAACAACACAATTGAGACAAAGGTGTACAGGAAACCTACTCATACAGATAGGTATCTGAATTTTCAGTCCTTCCATCACAAATCCCACAAAATCTCCGTGGTTGATGCATTGGTACATCGAGCTTTCTCCCTTTGCCATTCAAAATATCTGGACGATGAAATCAACCACATCCGTCATGTATTATCTTTGAACTCATATCCAATAAATTTCATTAATACCCGAATAGCTAGAATGAGAAACAAGTTTCTAAATCCTAATGATGACGGAATCGTCTCCAGTTTGCAAACTAATCCAGGAATAAGTCACATTGCAGAAGACAAGAAGCCGCCATGGGTTCCCATTCCGTATGTGGGCAACATATCCAACAAGGTTGCTGGATTATTGCGGAGAAAATTAAAGTGGAATGTAACTTTTACCCCTGGTATTAAAATTCAGCATATTCTCAAATCTACCAAAGATAAAGAAGAAAATGAAGTTCCAGGTGTATACAAAATACCATGTGGATCTTGTGACAAAGTGTACATTGGAGAGACAGGACGACCCCTATCAAAGAGGCTAGAGGAACACCAAGGATATGTCCGCAGACGCCAATACAAGGAGTCAGCCATCGTGAAGCATTTAGCGAGGAACAAAAATCATGAAATAAAATGGGAAGATTCCCAAGTCGTAATTCCAGAAAGAAACACTTTTACGAGAAAAATAAAAGAGGGATTGTTAATCCAACAATCAACAACTAGATTAATGAACGTTAACCCTGGTTTTTCCCTAAGCAACGCCTGGTCTCCTATAGTTCCTAAGCTAGAAAACAATATTTAAAACTAAAATAATTTTTTTAAATATTTTATTTGAAAATTTGATCTAAAAAAAATTTAGCTAATGCCTCATTATTGTTCCCTTCTCATTCTTAATCTCGCCCTGAAGATGTTCACAGATTGTGTACGAAAGCTTGGCAAATAAAATAAGAATACTTGTTAACCACGTATCCATTTATTTCGAAAAATGACTAATATAAAAATATTATTTATATTTTTAAATTAGAGTTCAAACCTGCTCAAATTCGACAGTAAAACTTGTATTTCTTTTAAAAAAAGCAAAAAATGTTATCCAAATCCGCGACGAAATATTATCGCGGAATAATTATATTTACCAGCTTCATTAACGTATTCCCTTTCAACTGGACGTGGGACAAGAAATTAGGAAAGTTCACCAGGAGGACCACAATTTGGTCACAATTCAAATACTGGCTGCAGCTTTTCATCCTGACGCTCTACGAAGCGTTTATGGTTTACAGAGCGTGGGGAATTCAAACGAATGAAAGAATTCCTTTGGAGGTCACGATCAAAGTTTGGTACATGGTGTCATCTTTCATTACAATGGGTTGGTTAGGGATATTCAACATCACGGCTCATCATCAAAACTTCCCGCTTCTGGTTAACAGCTTCATGCATGTTATGGCGGAATTTGAGAGTAAGTCAAATGAAGATATTGTACCAAGCATATATTTCTAACCAAGCAACATAGGTTTAAATATGGTAAATGTTATTTAATCTTTAGGATCGACCAGAAAGAGAAAAATCCGCACAAGCACAAACATTAAAAAGAATAAGAAAGGCAAAGTCTCGAGAGACTCCAGACTTTTATGCATTGTAGTTACGCCCGTGGTTATAATTCTGTTTGCAAATACCATGGCCCCTTTGAAATACCCACAAGCTCCACTTTTCTTGACGTCGTTGGCGGCAGAGCCGAGGAAATTAAGCGCGTGCGTCAGATTTTTCTACGCTATTTTTCACGGATACGTGAATGCCATAAGCTACTTTCCGACGATTTTCAATACGACTACCGTCGTTATGTACACATTGGCCATTCTTCCGATGATACGAGCTTTAAGGTATACATACAGTTTTGGTACTTTGAGGCTCATTGGCACTTTATTTAGTATTTAGCTCCCATTATTTTTTATTTGTTTCAATTGTTTGTTCTTCGTTTGAAGGCTTATGTTCTACTGTTTGCATATTATTTAATTATCTTGTCTTGTAAGTTCTTTGCTGCTGTGTATTCTTGTATTACTTTTTGTATTACTTTTTGTAATAATTTTTGTATTACTTTTTCTATTAATTTTTGTATTAATTTTTGTATTAATTTTTGTATTACTTTTTGTATTACTTTTTGTAATAATTTTTGTATTACTTTTAGTATTACTTTTTGTATTACTTTTTGTATTACTTTTTGCATTAATTTTTGCGATAATTTTTGCGATAATTTTTGCGATAATTTTTGTATCAACTTTTGTATCAACTTTTGTATCAACTTTTGTATCAACTTTTGTATCAACTTTTGTACACATTGTAGGATTAATTGTTGCATTAGTTTTTTTTACATTGTTATTTAGCTCTTTCTGGTATTTCCAGCGTAATTTCGGTTGGGAGCAAAAAAATCATAATGACGAACAGAAAGATTCATCAAATTTACCACCAGCTGAGAATCTTGCAGGAGCTGTTTAACTCAAGTTTTCGTTATTGGTTGCTGGGATACCAAATCTATATGATTGTATTCTGCATTTTAAATATTTTCCAAGCAGTTGCATTACACAATTTCCGTGCAATGTTTATCATATTGTTAATCATTTCCCAAGTATTAATTATTTTCAAGAATTTAGCCTACGTCTATGAAACATCAACGACAGTCATGTGCACATGGAGGACGAGAAGGTATCCGGCATGGTTCAGGAAATTCTGCAGGGCATGCCTGCCACTCAGAGTGACGGTGGGATCCTTTTATTATGCGGATTATGGACTGCTATTGACCATGATGGACATCATTATTAGGAACTCTGTTAACATGATTGTTACTTTTTTGAGGATGTGATTAGAAGATGTCCGGCAAACTTTTGCACTTTAAACATAAATTCAGCACAGCCCCCAGCAAATTCTAGAATATCGTTTTTAATTATAAAAGTTTGGATATTAGTGAATTAAATTCTTTGACCGTGATCTTTTTATGGCCATAACCACCGTAATTATTAACGGATTTCAACGAATTTCGTTTTGCTGTATTTGCAATAAAATGCTCTACAAAAATGAGCGTTTTGAATATTTCTAACGCTTGACAAACTTTGTGAAATATTGGACGCACTGGCGATGGTTGGTAAGACCTTTTTAGTGCACACAAAACGTTTGACAAAACGTGAACAAATGTCCTTCATAGTTGGCAACAAGCAAAATAGTAATTATTCTTGTAGAGAATTTTATTACGAATGCAGAAAAAAATAAATTGATGAAATCTGTGGAAAATTGCAGAAAATATGGGAATAAAATTAAAATATTTGTAAAAACGTAATTTCGTCCATACAACTAAGGGTGTTAAATTATTTCTGGAAAATATCACAACGTCCTTCCTCATGGGCCGACCCACAATTTATAAATATCTCTGGATTCAGAATTAAATTCTGTACATAAGTATGTTCTTTAAATATTGAGAAACATCCAGTGTATTGCTTCAGCCAGGGAGCAAAGGTTATTGGGCACGCTGTACACGTGTACACAAAATCCAAACTAAAATTTTAAAACGCACATATTACCATGTAAATACATGTATGTTGTATTAGTAGATTCATATGAAACTAAATCTGGATGAAAAAATATTTTGTCTTATAAATAACTTCTTGGCCTCGAAACTAATGCAATAAATTAGATCATAATGTATGACGTCGCCAATCACCAAAGCAATTTCATATTTGTGCATCCAGCCTGGGCTTATAAGTAGCGAAACTGCAAGTTTCTTTAAAAAAATTACTTAAACTTTAAAAAAATTATTATTAACATGTAATTTTATTTTTATCGTCATGAAAGGGAAAATGTAACTTCTCCGCAGTTGCTAAAACGCAAGATTAATTAATTTGGTTACAAGAAATTTCACCAATATTACAATGCAAAACTGACTACCGCGTTTAAAAGCATGGCCGCTTTGTTTACATTGTAATAAGGTCAGCGCATTTACACGGCGAGCAAAATCCCGCTGCTGCTCTGGAAAACTACTGCCAATAAGTCTTACGCGTGTAGTAATGTGGGGAAATATTCGGGGAGTTTCTAGCGCATAAGTGCGATTGCAATGGGAAATAAACGGGATAGTCACTTTTGCATTCCAAACTTTAAAAAAAATTTGGAGCTGTGGTCATTATTATTGTTGCATTTTAGCACAGCTGTGGAGATAGTTATATTTGCCTCTTCAACACATCTTATCTAATTATTCTTGTTAGCAGTTTGTAAGCAAATTAAAGATGCGGAAATTACATAAAAATGTTATAATCTTAATTAATAATTAGACAAAATAATTAGGAGACAAATTATAAAAAGAAATTAAAATATGAATAATTATTTTTAAAAAGAGGGGAAATAAGTATGAAAAAGTAATGAGAATACGTATAAGAAGACATACATAATAATGGGAGTAATGAAAATAAAAATACTAATAATGTCATAATTTATTTTGACTTGCAGAAGGTCCAATTCATCCACAATGGCCCCACCACCACACTCCGCTCATCCTGTGATGCATCCCGTGATTAGGGAAGTGACAGAAGACACACCTCCGGACCTTTTGGAAGGGACGATGGACCTTCTGGTCGTCCTGCCCAATAAGAAATCCGTTCGCATGACAGTCAGTCGGAGGTAAATATGATTATTACCTGCTTATATATATTAAATAATTACATATTGTAGAAACCTAACAAGCAAAAATTAAATATACATTTTAAATAAAAATAATAATAATTTTGGATTTATATTAAAAATTTGGACATCCTGTGTATAATGTGTATGTTTGTATATTGTTTCATATAAATATGATTATGATTGATGATGGATTTCACTATTTTTTTTAACTCTTTTTCCCCTTTTATTTTTATTATTACTACATATACAGAACCCCCATGATGGATTTGCTCATTCAAGTTGCCACAGCGAACAAGATCGTTCCCGGAGGTCACATAGTTCAAGTTCGCAACGAACGAGGAATTGAATTGCCGTACAAACCCAGCACGCCCATAGGTTAGTAACTTTCAAAGGGTTAATGAATTTTGGGATGGGAGGAAATTCTCCAATAAATTCGCAACAAAATGAAATCCTCAAAAAACTCATTTTTCCATAAAACATAGTAAAAACCAAATTTAAAGCAAAATAATTTCCTAAAACAATTTATATATTTTTTTAAAATAATTTTAAATTTAAATAATTTAAAAAAAATATTTTAAATAATTTTTTTCAAATAATTTAAATACATTTTAAAAAAATGATATTCATTTTTAATTAAAATAATTAAAAATTCCTGAAAATAATTAAAACAAAATAATTTAAAAAACTTAAACTAATATAATTCCTATAAATATAATATACAACTGAAGAGCACGTGAAAATCTGTTCTAAACAAATATTTTTATAGTCATATGAGTTTTTTCCCGGTAAAATTGAATAATTTAGCAGGATAGACGAAAAAATTAAATACAGCTAGACTGGGATCAACAACCATTTGGGGATGGGGAAGGCATAATTTTTGAAGGATTTGTCTTAAAAAAAAAGAACGTGATTATAAAATTATTATTATTAAGTACATAAAATGAGATAACAAAGAGTGTAAAGAACGATATCGTTTTAAAAAGCTTGAATTTTGTTTTGATTTTATTTGAACGATGAGGATAAAGGGGATGATGAGTTTTGTAAATTAAATTTAAAAAAAAAGAAATTATATTTACTTTTTTATAAATTTTATTATATTGGATATAATAAGTACCTTGGTATAGTTTTAGTGTAGTTCCATATGATTTTGAATGTGTGAGAAAATTCTGACAGAAATTATTATACGCGTTAATTATTTTTCTCGTATACAAGTGTGTCTGTTTTGTTAAGACTTGCGAAATTCCTTATGTTATTGTTGTTCAGCATTATTTGCTTTCATTAAAAAAAATTTCTTATATATTTGATTTTCTGTATATTACTATACACAAAACGTGTATGTCCAAACTGTTTTTTCTTCGTCTTGAGAATTTCTTGTTGCTGTTCAGCTGTTGAAAGTCACGATGAATTAGTTAACTATACACTAAAATAAATAACGTCGTTATAGTTTAAAGAACTTACTGCAACTTTAAAGAACAAGTGGATGCAACTTTTTTTTTAAACTTGTTACAGTTGTAATAAATGGACTGCACATATGTATATGTAATGTACGTAATGTACATACTTATATGTGTATATTTCATAAATTCATTCATGAGTTTATTATGTATTTATATGCATAATCCCACAATTGTATATATTATTCAGTAAATTTGTTGTGCAATTTGTATGTGTTTAACTTTTCAATTCATAAGAAAAATCTCACTCTCATTGTTTTCTCCTCATCATAGAAAACCTTCGAGGAGTTTTAGAATCATTCCTCCACTACATATATATTTTTACATTCTCATCTAGTCAGTGCTTAAGACTGTCATCCGTTTCTTTTTTGTCTATATTTTTACAAGATTTTTTTCTTTGGATTCCACAAAAAATAGTAGTAGTACTTAATTTACTACTCGTCTTTACTTTTCTTTATTTCCGGATCAAGTATGTCTAAAAACAACATTTTAGTTTGGCTTGTGAAAAAATATTTAAAGTATTAATTAAACTTCGCGTGCATTTTTTTGGTGATTTAATGTAATTTCAGTTTTTTTTCTCAGTTTTTTTAAATGAAATTTTTGGAGAAAAACATTTTATTTCAAATATTTTGGGCAAAAATCGTATTAAGTTTTTTAAAAAAATTATGTATTTTTAGAATTAAAAAAAAAATTTTGTATTTTTCAAATTAAAAAAAATTGTATTTTTTTACATTTAAAAAGAAAAATTGCGTAGCACGAGGAAAGAACTTCTTCCAGAAGAACTTCACAAAAAGATCTTGTCAATAATAACTTTTGCTAAATACCTTGACGACAAAAGAACTTTTACGACAAAAGACCTTATCAATCACCCCGACGTCATTTGACCTTTGACAAAATACCTTCGACAATATACCTTTTCAAAATGACCTCCGACAAAATAACTTCGACAATATATCTTTTCAATATGATCTTCGACAAAATAACTTTGCCCGAAGACCTTTTCAAAATTAACTTGGGCAAAAGCACCTTTATGATTACCTTCATCATTGTTATTGTTAATTATTTTTGCAAAATTACAACTGACATCATGAGACATGGCATTAAATAAATTAAATAATAATAATGTTTAATAATAATTAAATATATATTTATGTATACATAATAAATATATATTATATTTCTCTTTAAATTGATTTATTGAATGTTTTAATCTTATTTTAAAACATTCGAATTTTTTTTATCAAATGCATGTTATTTTGAATAATTTGTATTTTAAATATTTGTTTTGAATATTTTATATTTAACATCCCAGATTGTGTTTAGCAGAAAGTGGCATTATATCATTCAAAAATTTACAAAAAAATTTGTTTTTGATTTTTCATTTGCTATTTCTGTATGATATTTACAATTTGGCTTGTCGTCCTAGCAAATAAGCACGACAAACTAAATTTGAGCGCAAGTTCCTATAATTTTCCCGTCATTGCGACAATACCCAGAGCCCAGAGCAGCAACGAGTACCCCGTACTGTGCACAGTCCATTTGGCTTAACGCACTGCAAGGATTCACAATTGTGCCATGATTAAGATTTTCGAAAATTTTTAAACAATTTAAAAAAATAACTATAGGTTTTATAATCTATATAAATACTAATAGATTATAATCCAAAAGAAAATCCAATCTCACTCTTACTGGCCTTGCAATTTCGTCAGCCCCAGGGACGCCATTGTCAGTAATGGTATGGTTGAACTCTAAATTTTAAATGGAATTCAATTTTTTTTATTTGTGCAACATTACATTGCGAATTGTTAACATACATGCCGAACCGCTTTCTCGAGCCTTCACCTCCCGCCTTCCCCGCCTGGGTGTACGTACAAACCCCATATTGCCAGTTTGGATTTCCTCGTCTGCACCAATGAGAACAACAGTCTGAATTCCTGGTGCATTTATTGTCCCAATTTCGTCTGCACGTCAAAGCAAGGGACACCAACAAGCTCACCAGGAGAGTTACTTGTAAAATTTTTGTGGCCATGTTGATAGAATCAAAATTTGTTAAGCAAATGTTGGGAAGATGTATTTTTAAAAAAATTATTTTTAAATATTCCACTTATGTGTATACTAGTATTTATCACTTTACGGATGTAAGAAAGAAACGATTCTGATGATCTCGACTGGTGCCAACCCTGGCTTTATATTTCATTTGGGAAAATCGTAATTAAATTCAAAATCGAAGTGACAAATAATTCATAAGAATTATAAATTAAACATTAGGGAATTTGTGTCAATAACCAGTAAACAAGAATTTAAAAATTCATTCAGTTATATGGAATTTATGGGCATAATTAATAAATTCAGTGACCTGTACAGCACACAACAACTTTGTTTCTAACGAAAAGAACGATTCCTTATCCTTTTATCTATTTAGCTGGATACGTTTAATTTTACACAAAAGGTTTGTTCTTGTTTTGCAAATTATTTTTTCAGCATTATTACACGGAATTGGCCATTCTATTTTTATTTACAAATCATTTATTTAGTATCCTACAATATTGTTTGCACTCCGACTGCCTTTCAGGGCTTCCACGGAAATTGTCGACAAATAATTTTATTTATTTGTATTTAAACCCCATGCTCCTACACATTTTCAGGTAACATCCGCTTTGTGGGTTTATTTTTAATTATTTTATTTATTATTATCTTTTCTTTATTGGCCTTTAATAAATAACGTTTTTGCAAATTAGTATTAAAACCCAAAGTAATTACCGGTAAATGAAATGAAAAGGGCTTTTCTTGAGAAAAACGATTATTATTGATCGATTATTATATATTTGTGTAATTATTATTGGTTATTTGCATTTAAACCCCATGGTCATACGCATTTCCAAATAGTAACATCCGCTTTATGGTTTTAAGCCAAATAATCGAAGGCAAAAAAGTACATTCAAATGTTGTTATCGGCAGCTGTCACACCGCAATAAATTTTTTATCGAGCTTCAGTATTTATTGCACACACAACCCATTAGGGACCTGTATTCATCCTATATTTATATTTGCAAAATGAATCTAATCTCTTTTGTGAATTGATCCTCAGTCCTCAAGTGCAATCTCCACTCCAAACTGGGACTCCAGGCTGGGAAATAAACGCCCCGGAGCAGCAGATTGTCCCGACGCCACAAGGACTTCCGTCTTTTGCACAATTCTGGAAAGTTAACAAAATTTTTAATCAATTTTTATTCATTTAAATAAATTATGAATGTGTTGAATTTTATTACAATAAATTAATTTCAAAAGCGACAACTTACGCTGGTGGGGTCCATCAATGAATTCATCCTCTTTGGTGTCAACATTTATTTTAAAGGGATTTAAATAAATTATCGTCGTCAATTTCGTCACACAAAATATTAATTTTCCGCGGCGGAGCCAAGGGCTTATTCTCTAGTGTGGAAAAAAAATACTAATGTTGAAATTTAAACAAATCAATTTGCAGCGCTAGAAGATTCGGTTACTGTGGTTAGGAACGATGCTTAAATGATGTTGACTTAAAATAATGCAGTCTTTGTAAACTGATTTTTCATCACTTTTTTCACGTTTCCAAAACTTTTAAGCATCAGTTTTTGACAAAAAATAATTTGTGTGTTTTCAAATAGTGAATTCTAGGTACTGTGTTGTAGAGTAGAAGCAGATACCGCAGAGCAGAGCAGTGCGACGCTATAGACTATAGACAGTAGTGGAAGTGGAATAAATGGAAGCGGTAAATCATAAACCAATGAGACGAACGAGACAGAGTATTGTATTCGTTCTTTTTCTTCATAATAAGAGTTTAGAAACCGACGGCGCAGCCAACTTTAAAAAATTACTATTTTTGGTACATTAAATTGCAAGATTATTACCACCACAGTCGTCAGTCCTCACCATGATTCATCAAACGACGGCTGTTAACTCGATGCTGTGGGTGTGGGTAGCGGCCTTCGTGTTCTTCAACATAATAATTGGTGATTACCAATTACCACGCATTTTTCTCTAATAGTTAACAAACGATACAATGCTTTGGGTGCTTGGTGTGTACGCCATTTCAGAAATCGTCGGCGCAGGATCTGTTGAAAGTACCAACTGCACCACGTGCCAGTGTCTTAATTAATGTACCAACCAAGGCGGGAACGCTCAAAATCCTAAAGTCAAAAAGTACCACAAATGTTGAAGCGTGGAGTTTTGAGTTCTGACTTTTGATATGTTTAGACAACATTAGCTCAAAGAGGTTTTTGGTACATTAAGACATTAGCCGGGCGTGCAGTTGGTACTTTCAGATCCGTCGCCGACGAAGTGTAACTTTGCCATGTTAAATATTGCAACCCTTGAATCCAATTAGCTGGAGAGGCGATGGTTGGGGAGTGCTGTACGTCAGCAGGCTGCAAGACAACGGAGAAATGCACTGGAAATAAAAATAAGAGCTGTAGGATCGAGTGGCGGAAACTGCCTGGTACGGGTGGATTGGTAGGTAATATTTGGGGTCGCGGAGGATGCGATGACTATCCTCCGTCAAAGGAGGGGGAGCACCTAGTCGTCACCAGCCCGGATGGCCGTGTCAGGCAGCTTTGCTTGTCGGATGATGTTAAAAATCGCCATGATAATGGCTACTACTACTGCCTCTGCGACGGAATGGATAACTGCAACAAGGGGAATTTACCCTTCAATATAACCGTAGTGGCTGACTGGGATCAAGTTGTCCCTGGGTATAAATATCAACCCAAGAAGCCTGTCTCATCGTGCTGTGCAGATCCTGGTTGTAAAAAAACTAAAAGATGTTCCGCGGATGGGCAGAGTTGTATGACCTATTTTACTATAGATAAAGATAGGCTTGTGTATCGTTGGTATAGTTCTTCCTGCAACGCGAACCAGTTAGACCAAAACTTGATAGTGCCCAGCACGAAAGAGAACGTCAATAAATTTATTTTGTGGGAAACCAGCAGCTCATATAGATGAACTATATTGGTGCGTTTGCGATGGAGAGGACAATTGCAATACGAATCCCATTCTGTACAATGGTCGTAAGGCAATTGCTAAGGGGGAAGACCCTGGAAATGAAACTTCTCCTGGGGGTCCTGAGGGAGAAGGTAGCTCTGATTTTCGTTGGATCTGGATGAATGAAGCCAATGGAAACACAAGACTAAGCAACGCAAGAAGTGGAGACGGTAAGGGACAAACCTCAGGGAAATCTAGAAAAGCTACGCCAGACTTACAGAAACACGCAGGCGCGTTGATTTTCTTCCTGGGAGCAATGAGTTTCCAATTTTCATCATCATGAGGGGTAAGGAGTCAAGTCTAGAATTAGAAGAATATGTCCAGCAATAAGAGGGATAAAAATTAGAAAATCTGTCGTGTAAATTTCCTATAATTTTTTGTCAATAATAATAATAATATGGATTTATTACGATCGATTTAGCATAAGCCCTTACAATCGGTTCATTTGCATGTACATACATAGCTACTTAGGTTATATAAAATTGACAGGTTATATGGGTAGTTTAGGAAATTTGATTAATTTTTGAATTTAATTATTTTCTTTATACGTTTCACAGAATTATTTAATCCATTTCGATTTTCGCACGTAAAATGGAACAATCTCGATTCTGTATAATAACTGCAAAAGTTGATTTGGGAAATTGTTCATTTGTAGTTCAATTTCCTAATCAAAATCAATACAAACATAATATATACTGTTCTTTTTTAATAATCCTGCGACTTATTTGGCAAGATGAAGAAGAACGCAAAATAGGTTACGGATTTATTATACCTATTTACGTATCCATTTAAATTTCTAAATTTATAGTAATGCCAAGTTGATTTAGAAAAATGTAAATTTAATTTTAAAAAATGTAAATTTAATTTAGAAAAATGTAAATTTAGTTTAGAAAAATGTAAATTTAGTTTAGAAAAATGTAAATTTAATTTAGAACAATGTAAATTTAATTTAGAAAAATGTAAATTTAATTTAGAAAAATGTAAATTTAATTTAGAAAAATGTAAATTTATTTTGGAAAATTGAAAATTCAATTTAGAAATTAGAAAATTTTAATTGTTTGAATAATCAGGCATAGGTTTGATATATTACACGTAATGAAAATGTTCGAATTAAACTTGTAGTTTAGGTGTATTTAATTAAATTCAAACGTTATAATTATAACAAATTATTTATCATGGTCTGTTGAATTTTATTGCTGTAACAGGAGCGTGGAATACCATTTTCAATTTGTAACACGATTTGTTTTAATTGCCAATATAATATTTTGTCAAAACTATTTATCAATTTAGTCCGTGATTTAAAACAGTTACGTTTAATTTTTGTGCAAATTTAATTCGCTAAACGCTTGGTTTACCTTATAGATAATTGGGGTTTAGCTCACAAACTTCAAATGATTACAATGGCTCGGGTATCATTTTTATTTAAAAAATGTAACATTATTTGTAGCCAAAGTTGTATTTTCTGCGGAATGTCAATATTTGCTTGTTGGATTAATATGTGTTGTTACGAAGAATTTATACATTTACAAATGTTTATTTTTGAGCTTTTTTATTTAATTTCTAGCCAGTGCTATACACATTTACTCTGCGAGTCGTACGATTATCTCTATTACAAGAACAAAATACAAACGCAATCAAACTTGCGAATGTAACGCTTCAAACATCGAATTCAATGTTTCAAAATTTCGAATTCAATATTTTTATACAAAATCATAGCAAAGCCCCTGACAAAGGTTTTGATACTGGAATTGATTTTTATAGGTGCTTTTATTAGTTAAACTGAATTAACGATTAGCATGACATCATTTACAATCAAAACATCAGATTGTTTTATTAGTAATTTTTTCTACATTTTCCCAAATTAGTTTACAAACTTGAAATATCCTTAGTAAATATTTGTTTGAACATTTGGTTTTTATACCTTTTTGCTCTTATTTTACGAACAATTTTTCAAATTGTTTTTAATTTTTCAAATTGTTTTCAAGTATTTGCAATTATTTTCAAAATGTTGCTCACATTTGCCAAAATTTTACGGTATTAATTGTTTTCGGATTTACAAAAATTTTCCCACGTCACTTATTTTCAGATAAAAACGTTCCCAAAATCGTGCATTTCAGAAGTTCAGTGGCATATATTTTAATGTATAAAATGGGTAGACATTTTCCCCAACCAGAAGTTGTTTGCTTAGAAACTTGGTGTAGAACCAGTTACAATAAATTTGTTTTCAAATTTTGTTGAATTGTACCCGGATTATTTTCAATTTGTTTATTGATGATTTGGTTAACGTTTCCGATTAATGCCAATCTTTGGCGAAATTTTATGGTTTTTACCAAGTTTTCCCGATTATTGCCAAAATTCACTTGAGGGTGTCTGGATTTGTTTAAATTCACCAATCCCAGAAGTCTGTCCAAAATCAATTATTTTTATTTACATTGCCAAAAGATTGTTAATCCCTCCGCAAAATAAGCTGAACTAGTTTGGTTTACGTGAACAATAGGTCCAATGATAAATTTTGATAATGAGGTTGAGAGATTTAGGGATCCAAGAGAATTTACAAAATCCTCATTTTTGATAAATTTCACTGAATGTCCAAAAATGGAATATATTTATAAAACAATTATCGGAGGGGTTACACGAACTCTGTTTGGTTAAAACATATTTTGCATTCCCGTCAAATTCATCTTATTATTGTTTGTCGTCGAAAAACGTTTATAAAATTTGAAGAAACAGAGTTGCGAAATTGAACTCAGCCTGGCCTGTTTATTATTATATGCAAATTGATATATTTTTGTAAAGTTAAATGTTGCGTTCTTGCTCCATGAAAGGTGATACAAGGCTTTCTAAAAGACATTTACGGTTTAAAATCCTCCGGACATTTATGAAAAAAATTTGGAAAAACTATTTGGAGGATTATTTAAATCATGACAATACTATACCATGTACACCTTTGAAAAACTCTTATGTTATATTGTACTGTAAATAGTAAACTGGCAAGCAGACATACAGGACGCAAAACAATTCGCTCCAAAGGATACACATAACTCGAAGACTAGTAACAGTACGAAAGTGATTCTTACACGTGAAAATCAGCATAAAAAAAGCTGTTATTGCAGATAAATAAAAATAACAATTTAATTTGAAGTCAGTGGAATTTTGATCAAAAGTGTTTTCAAAAATTAGAAGTGAACACAATTACTAAAAAAGTACAGTGATAAGTGCGTGAGGGTGACCTTGTCGACCGATAGCTCCAGTGGAAGACGAAATAGAACAAAGGCAGCCCAACGCACACAAGCCCGGCAGCTTAATCTTTATGCAAAGCTGAACCTAGCACTGCACTGTCCTGAGCTGGCCGGGCCTCTCAAAAAGATAAGTACACAACTTGATAAGCCTCATTTCAACGAACTATTCATACGCAAATGGACCTTTAAAGAGTAGGACTAACCAC
>JAQGAK010002233.1:0-22033 GCA_034696945.1 Lipothrix lubbocki
ATCTACTTATTCCAATGAATTTAAATATTTTATTTTTACATTGACATCCTTTTGTACATTTTGTATTGCGTTATTGACAAATAAATAAATATTCACTAAAATACAATAGCATGTGTAATATTCTTTTTGTCTGAACGGCACTATTCTACATTTTCATGAGAATTTTGAGTTACTATACGCAGTTTTTTATTGAACATTTGGTGGGTGTGTATGGTGAAATGATTAACTAAAGCGCGCTTACCACTTATACAATTTTAAAAATGAGTATTGCATAGACTCCGTACGCTTGCAGCATTCAGTTCATTACGGTGGCCAGTATCAGTTTGCGTGACCAGTCTTACAATCGCAATCGCAAGTTAAAGATTATGTTTCCAATAATTTTGACTCAATGTCCGCCTGTTGAGATTACCACACAAACATGTATGTATAAGCTTCTGGTTTTCCTCTGCCACCACAAACTTCTAGATTCCTTGGTACTGCAGTCGCATTGTGTAAAAAAGAGATTGCATACACCAGTGAGCTTATCAAAGTAGGAAGCATTTTTCACCCCATAATCTCAAAATGTAAGGATGTAAATATTGTATTTTCCATAAGAATAAAGTTCAGACTTTCTTTTGATGGATTAGGCTTTCAAGTCCACTGCAGATTTTTTCATCCGCGTGTTATTTGTTAATAGTAAAATATGAGGTAAATTAAACTTATCATAGAGCCTGTATAACAGTACACTTCTGTAAAAAATCAATCTATATGTTAAGAATACAGTAAATACATAGAATACGAATTTATTAAGAGTTATAAACGCTGAAACATCAAGTTAGCACGATTGATTTTACGCTCATTGTTACTTTCTTCGACTATTCATAACTTCTTCAAGGTCACATATTCCTTATTTATGCTGCTATATTGGTAAACATGTAATTACTTTGGTACTGGTACTTACATTTGCAGTTGGACGAGTGCCGTAACAACTTGGCGAAGTACGTAATACTCACCGAGTATATTTGGGTAGCGGCTTATCTGTATAATTACGTTTGTAAGAAAACTTGTTCAACATAGTCAAAACAACTGGCGCAACTTCTCATGAACATCGAGTTTGAACGCAACGTACAAACAAGTGACGCAAGAAAGCATTTTCGAGAATATCATGACGTCATGTATTTATCAAGAGCGACACAAGAGTTCGAACTAGCTTCAAGCTGGATAGTTGGTGTTTATCAAGAAAAATGTTGAATCGTGACGAAGAGCTGTGATTATTTCTTTCCTGGAAGGATTTAACTATACAAATTACCAATGAGTCATTTGGACTGATAAGACCAGCATACACGCAATGGTGGATATAATTATTTTCATTCTTACTTTCATCACTTCGATTTTATCTCCCAAAAGTTACAACTTAGGTCCCAATGGAGTCACAAACTTCAGTAAAAAATTTAAAAGAATCGAAGTTTTAAGCATATTGCTACACTGGACTCCCGCTGTGGGACACCTAGTTAGTCTCTTGTAAAGAAATCTCTTATATAGAGAGCTCGTATGTACATAACTATGTATGATACTAAGTTTCTCATATTCATATCTCTTATCTTTACTCGGTGTGGCAGCATTTAGCAAACATTTAAATAGCAAGTTATATACATATGTTAAAATGAGATGGCAATGTTGAATCAACGTTAACGTTGAATTTTTTGATGCCATGGTAAAAGAAATTGCGGGTAGTTGATCTTTTTGTGGTAAAGAATGTAAAAAAAGTTCACATAAATATGTATGTATTGGCATTGTCATTTCGAACAGACATTGTAATAAAATATTGACAGCACGAATGAAATGGACACGTGTGTACATATTACACTTCAATTAGCATGTTGAGGATTACCACAGTCACCACAGAGGCCACATTGAAAATAATGCCAACAGGAATGACGTAACCAAGTCCATATTACAAGGACGACACAACGTAACGATATCATTTGTTACACGTCATACCTTTAAACACGCAACGTCTAAATGCTCAGTTTGAACTGGTAATATCATTGGTATTTACCAAAACTATTTTAGTCGGAACAAAATGACTTCGTGTGAGCCAAGCCTGTTGTTAGATAAAACTTGAACTCATGTAACAGATTACCATAATCGGGATATAAATACAAATTTTCTGCTGTTGTTCTTCAGTTCCTTCACAGAATTCAAACTTCCAACATTTCAATCGGTAGAACAACGGAATAGGAATTTAATATTTTACTTACAAAAACACTACAATAAATATAAACATGAAATCGGTAAGTCATCCCGACACTATTGTTTACACTGACTGTAATTATTTACGTTGAACATTTTATTAATCAATATTATTGTCTAATTTTAGATTTTGGCATCAGCCCTCATTTTGTGCTTTGGCGCAATCATGATTTGGACAGCTGCCATCTCCGCATCACCAATTGGCCCAGATTTTGCTGGCACTTGGGATTTTCAACCAGAAATGTCCGCTTTCAACTACCGGTAAGATTTGTTTTACTTGCGTGTAATTACAATTTTTAAGTTGGAATTTGTGTGAACGAAGTTTTGAAAATCATGTTACATTTCACAGTGAAGCACGTGCCTGGAGCCCATGGAGTAGCGCTGGTTCTCCTCGATATGGCCGTTTTGGTTAAGCAGCGTAACATCTGAAATCAACTTCCTGGCAGATCTACTTATTCCGATAAATGTTTATATTATATTTTTATATTTTACTTTTCTATTATTTTGTATTCTCCTACAATATGAAAAATAAATAAAAATATCCAAACAAAATACAATATCATGTGTCTTTAAACTCCATATGTTATATGTCGTCGGACAAACAAACAAAAGGAGCTTACATATATGTTTGATTTTCTGATAATACAAGTTAATTATCTAGTTTATCCGACGATACGTACTTCCATTACATTTATATGAACCATTTTGTTAAATTTGAGTCAAAACAACTTGTCATGTTGCCTTAAATATCGTATCCTGGCAGCTTTTAGTTTATCCCCTGTGTCATTATCAATTTGTGTGACTATTGAACTGTCCAAATATACCTGGTCACACTTAGAAACAATATCTTTCAGATAAATATGACTGCATATTTGCTAGTAAAGATTGTCTCATCATATACACACATGCATAAAGTTCTTATTTTTACCTCTCTTTGTAAACTTTCATATTCCTTACTTTTCGCTTCGTGTAACAGAGACAATTAAGCCAGTAAACTTTATCTAAGCAGGAAGCAACTTTTTACCCTATTATCTTAAAATGTGAATAATGGTTTAGTATGTATAAGGTTGAAGTTCGTGCTTTTTTATGTATGTATAACAATTTCAAGTTAAACGCGGCTTTATTCATTTACGAGTGGATTGGTTGTGCAAGAATGATCTTTACCGTATGAAGTAAAGTTAAAATATGATGGAATCTCAATTAAAAGACAATTCTGTAAATAGCTAGTATATACATAACATTAGTAACCATCCAAATTTATTCAGTGTTATCGATTAAATGCACTCCTAAATATACTAAAACAGTTAATATTTTTACTCGACAAGCTCTACGTAGATAAAAGCATATTTTATTTAATAAAAAGACACTTGCTGTCAACCATTTTCATCACGTAATTATATTTGGGTACATA
Source organism: Lipothrix lubbocki (assembly GCA_034696945.1). Taxonomy (NCBI): domain Eukaryota; kingdom Metazoa; phylum Arthropoda; class Collembola; order Symphypleona; family Sminthuridae; genus Lipothrix; species Lipothrix lubbocki. The sequence goes on from JAQGAK010002233.1 coordinate 3,644, forward strand.
TCTGTTTATCTACCTAATTAGGGCTGTCATAAAACCCCGGCTGAACATAGTCAAAACACAATGTCGCAACTTCTCGCGAAAATCGAGTGAGTGAACAAACATAAATAATGGCGTAAGAAGATGCTTTTGACAATATCTTGACGTCATTGATTCATCAATTGTAGCACAAACATTCCAACTGGCTACAACCTGGTTAGTTGGTATTTACCAAGAATAGTATTAGAGTGAGATAAACAACTTCAGAGATAATATCTCACCTTGTAGGATTTAACCACACTAATTACCGAGAATAAACACAGGCGACGCATTGAAAATAATTTTAGGAGGAATGACGTATTACAGTACGTATTGCCATCGCAACACGACGTAATGGCAATCTTTGGTACGTCACCCTTTTCTACACGCAACGTCTAAAAATACAGTTTGAACTGGTAATATCATTGGTATTTACCAAGACTATTTCAGACCGAACAAAATGCATTCGTGCACGCCAAGCTTGTCGTTAGATAAAACTTGAACTCATACAACAGATAACCACACGTCTGGGTATAAATGCAAAACCTTTGTTGCTGTTCATCAGTTCGATTACAGCATTCAACAGTTCCATTGTTACACACGCTATTAGCTACGGAAATTTAAATATTTCAAAATCAATTGTCACAAAATCACAAAAACGAACACAAATATGAAATCGGTAAGCTCTCCAGACGTGTTTGTTTTCTATGCGATTGTTATTTACTCTCAACCATGTTTTTATCAATATTATTTGCTATTTTTAGATTTTGGCGTTAGCCCTCATTTTGTTCTTCGGCGCAATAACCCTTTGGTCAGCTACTGTCTCTGCCATACCAATTGACCCACATTTTGCTGGTACCTGGGATTTGCAACCTGAAATGACTCCTTTCAACTACCGGTAAGATCTACTTTTCTTTTATGGTTTTTGAAGTCTTAAACTCAAATCAACGTTTGCAATATTTTGAAAACATGTTTTTTACAACAGTGAAGCACGTGCCTGGAGTCCATGGGGCGCCGCCGATTCTCCTCATTATGGCCGATTTGGTTAAGCGATATGACATCTCAAATCAACTTTCCCTGCAACAATACTAATCCCAATAATACATTCAACTACTTTATTTTTGTATTTCTTACCTTTTATACTTGGTTTTGTATTACTCTACATGACGAAAATGTGATATAATATGTGCAATAAATAATTATTATTCATTTTTAAATAATTGGAATACGTGGTTAATTAATAGCGATTAAGTTTTATTCCGAGCTTTCGATTACATAGCAGTAATCATCGTCAGGGATGAGACAGGAATATAAATAAAAATTAATATTCCATGAGACTATCATGGGCAGTAATCTTATTGTTTTAATCACAACAATTCAAATGTTCAAATGAAGCCAACAATTTTTATTAGCACCAATTTAAACTTATTGTAAGAACCAGTCAATATTTTCGTAAAATTGAACATATCATGTTGAAACCTTGATAATTAAAGAAATAGGTTTGTCTCATTGTACATATGGATACTTGATTCCGTATTCTTGTATTATCTAGTTTATCAATGTATGTATTATCAGTTTGCGTGACTGGTTTCCCCGTCGAAAACTGTGTAGCCGAAGATAGAAACACAATGTTCCGATTAGTTTTGACAGAATGTTTGCATGTTAAGATTCCAATATTTTATGGTATTTAAACTTCTGATATGTAATCTTCTGCTGCAGCACTTTCTGTTGTGGTCATTGAATGTAGCTGATATAATTAAGCAAATGAGCCTTATCGAAATAGGAAGCTTCTTCTTACCTCATCATTCACCATGTTGAAATTTTTCAAAACGAACATTCATATATTAAATTATAATTTCCTATACATGCTAGTTAGGATGATTCCTCTTTATCTGAATTGTTTTCACCGTATAAAACAAGCGCGCTAGAGCCAATCAAGCTCATGAAATATCATTTGGCGTAGTCGCATCACTAATATGACGGTATGTAATTTTTTGTGAAAAAAATTAAAATCGTCATTTTTAAGCCTGTCAGAGAAAAGCTGCGGCCAAAATAAAAATACAAAAAAGAAGGTAATTTTATGGTGTTTCAGAATTACCGCCCCCCACGACAAGGTCTGCGAGTTACGGATTTTTCAGAAAATGACGTCAAAATTTTTAATTTTTCCTCCAAAAACGGGTCAAAATTTTAAAAATGGTAAATTTGGTCCAACATCTGTTCTTACAATTTTGGGACCTTTCGAACGATGTATTCGAATGGTTCTTCTACGACCAAAATTACGGATTTTGGAAAATTCGGTACTTTTTATAGAAGGTAGAAATAACAACTTTTAATATTTCTATACAGTACTGTTGGTAAATTTTACGCATATGGTCCTCTCATTACAATGTGTGTACAAATATTAATATTCATACACGCGAGTCTCACTCCCCTGCATACATTATTATATCCTACACCAATCCTAGCCCTTACAGTGAGCCCACCGGAAAAGATCCTCCCATAAGAAGTAAATTTGTTTAGTAGACACAGAATCACAGCCACAATAATTGCCAATAAAAACGGAGTTGTAATTGCTGAAGTGCTATTTGGGAACACGAGGTTACGACAAAATTGGAAAATAAGCAAAATTGTCAAAAAAATGTTAAAAAATTAATAAATTTCTACAGTTTTTGAGCGACCCATTTGCCACTTTATGGCTTTAAATATTGGCTCAAATATTTGGAGATTGCATGTGCATTTTGTGTAATTAATTAGTTTTATTCACATTATCGGTATTTTGCATCAAAGTTATGTAGCTCGTGTTTTGTTTGTCTGGCGATATAAAGAATTTTATGCAATGAAGCAAAACATTGACAATTCAACTTGATTAATATTAATGGGAATATCACGGTATTCATATTAAATAGCACTAACTTCAGCAAAATTAATGACTGCGGAGAGGTAATAAGCGTGACATTAATAACTTTGATACCTGGTTTATTTATTGTGCTGCTATATACGTAAGCGTGATTTAGGTATGTAACAGTGTGTAAACGCCTACAGCAACTTATTTTCAATAATAATTATCAGTTTCTAAATTCCAACTATTTCAAATGACGCCTTTGTTTAATTTTATGCTACGTATATTTATTGCAGGTGTTTAAACCATTGCAATAAACTGCTACCTATTACCATACACATACCTATTAAAATGCAGCACAGTGTTAAATAAGTTATTTATTCAATTTAATTACAAGTTCATCAAATGCTGGAATTATTATTAAAATATGCCAACTGTCATACTAATTTTAACGAAAATGATTTCATGTAATAAGTCAAATGCAACTGTTGTAATAATTGTATAACACATAAGGAAAATGCATTTTTGGATGCAAAAGGGGAAGAAGCGCTTCAATGATATTTTACAATAATATACATAGCTGATAATAGAATAGAACGTCGGTTACAAAGCAATTGTAATTTAAAATTTAAAATAACCTGAATTAAAAATAAAAATGTTTTCCTTGACACAATCACAGCACCGAAGATTGACCTTACGTTTGTCGTCTACTCTGACATGAAACTAAATAAACTAGGAAGAAACCAAGAGCGCCATAGTGTTTTCAAGAATAATACTCAAAATGGTCAGCACCATCCCCCGACTAACAAAATACAATGGTCCAACCCATATTTTTATAAACTGGCAGGATTTAATGGACTTTTGAATCCAAACCTTTTTGGTGTATCTTTTTCGTCTCCAAACCAAAATTGCCGATTTAGACGTTTCTGTAATTTTGATCCAAATTGTGAAAAAGCGCCAAAGTAAACCTACGATAATAACCCCGATTACAAACTGTAATACTGACATCACTCCTGCATTATGGACAGATCCGTAAAAACAATAAATTGCGATTACTATCGATAGCCATTCAAACGCCAGATGTACATTTTCGTTAATTTCTTTGTCCAATTTGTACAAAATCTGCAATTTGTTAAATATTGATAGAAAAAGCTTTCCACTCAAGTGTGTTGACGCGTCACTGTTTGTATCCACCGGTAGAGGTCACCGAAACAAAATTAATAGAAAATAAATTAAACAAAATATCTAAAATTAAATATAATCTGATTAATGCAAGAATCAGGTGGGGTTTCTTAAAACCCAAATGCTCTTACCAAAGCTTGCGAAGGATTTCATGCGAGGAGAAAAATAGCGGTGAAACAATAGTTGTGACTGCACAAATTGATGATAATGTTGCCTGCAAAGCGTACATTGATACCAGAAACATTGCCCATTGGGAGGGCCAATTAAGGTCTTCAGGCTCAAAGGCGGACGACAAAAATATAGGAAATTGGGGATCCAACAGTTTAATTGTCATTGTAGTCATAATTACAAACCCGGACATGTAGAATATCGATTTCGATAATAATTCCGGTCCATGACGCCAACCATGGTCATCAGGTTTTGTTGGTGTTCGGAGCAGTCCAAGTTCTAATAACGAATGGAAATACATTAGTTCATAAACTGAACTCTCGCTATAAGAGAACGCTATAAATCACCAAAATCAGTCTTTCACATAGGAATTCTCTTATAGAGAGAGCTAGTATGCATATAACTAAGTATGACATGTGGGCCTAAAGGATCTCTTAGAGAGAGTTCTCTTATATGGAGATCTCTTATAGCGAGAGTCAGGTGTACCCAAATATTGTAATCGCATTAGTTTTGCGTACAATATGAAAAGCATTGTTGATTCCATGCAGTCAATACCTTCACATTCCGAATAAAATTCCAATTGCCAATGATAGAGAAGGAGCAAATTTGATTGGCATAGCGTTTGAGTCAGGAGGTAAATCACCATCAGAATCACAGTCGCAGTAATGGCCAATAGAAACGGAGTTATCACTGCAGACGCTTGATTTGGAAACAAAAGGTGACGACAGCATTGGAAAATAAGGAAACTGGTGTAGACGCAAACTACAATTACGTTGAAGAGATTTATAAACTTTCGCACCCTGGATTTACTGATGATGAGCCTTCCTGGGACGCAAACGTCGAAATCAAATGGTGTGCCATATGAATAAATGGACCATTGTAAACTTCGTTGTAAATACATTTTACTTCTGAACAGGGAATTGAAGACACACAACTTGTGTTATAAATAACTTGCATTAAATTGAGTGAAATCTAGATTTAAGACATTTTCCGTTTTTTCTTCAAGAGTTTTCGAATATATTTAGACTGGAGCATTTGAGCGACCCATTTGCCACATTAAGAGTAGAGTTACGTATACGATTTTACTATTGTTCATGGATTGTACATATGTTAACACTTATTTGTGCAATTAGTATATCTGATTTTTTTGCTCATAAATTTTTCCATCACCAAACAATTCATCGGTAATGAAAAAAGTATTGCTGGAAACTAAAACAGGTTATGTATGGATATAATTTTGGTTTTGACAAAAAGTAAACCCTTTTTTGAAATTGATTCGCAGTATAAAAAGGAGCTAATGTGCAATTAAATTGAATCTAAAATGCAATTTTATTAATTAAAGCGCATTTTTGCACCCTAACCACAAAAATAATTTTAGAAGGCAAAAATGGATAATTAAACTGGATATTATTAGCATTAATACGAATATTACATAGGTATGGATATTGGGTAACACTACAGATATTTAATAAGGGTGACAATAATTACTTTAATTACTGTCTTTTTCCATTTTTGCTGTTGTTTTGTGCAAACATACGCCTGATTTAATAATGCAGCTCTGCAAACGCTTACACTACTTATTATATTCGCTTATGATTAGCAGTTTGGCAATAATCACAAAACCGGTACTTATTTCACTTAATTGCATTTAATTTCAATGACGGCTATTGTAAATACATTTTTATGGTAATGATTCAAAAACTAGAATCACCTTTCTTGAAAATTAAAATTAAACACTGCTGCCAGCTGATTTTGAAGGATTTTTTGGTGCAAAAATACAAATTTATAAACGAAATGGCAAAGACAAAATTCATTAACGATATTTGCCATTGAATTTCTTCCAAAATGACAAATAATCTTACGAGGAAAATAATTGCGTCTGGGTATGTTCCAATATCAATAGAAAGCCAGAATCGTCAGCGTTGCGCAACAACCAACCAAATACAATGATCTAACCCATAATTTAATGAATTGGCAAGAATTGTGCCCAAATGGTAAAATACATAACGAGAATAACAATTGACCCAATTCCGCCAAACATCAGTATCACTAATACGATTCTATCTTTACGTATAAAACTTTAATGTTTCGATTTTATGGTGACGAGTTTAAAGTGCGGTTGTCCGGACGTGTCTTTTATTTAAATAAATGATCAGTGTTGGTTGGATTCAACTACATACCAGCTTTTATGTATATGAGCATTTTGTTGAAAATCGATAGGTAAATTCAAAGCTCTATGGTGAACGAAACGTTCGAAAATAGGTCAACTGTGTGGAAAGTTGGATGTCCCCCTATGAAAATGATGTTGCTTATGAAAATGTATTTACACTTCAAATATTTAAGCCATTGATTGAAGTGCACTTGTATATTCAGAGATATGACATACCTCTACAAGTCCACATATTGTTTTGCGGACAAAACTACTAAAATAACCAACGGTAACCTAAAACTCGCGAACGATACCCGTATTCGAAGCTCACTTAAATGTTACACTGAAGTCTCGTTATAAGAGAACGCTATAAATCACCAAAATCAGTCTCTTATATAGAAATGTTCTTATTGAGAGAGCTAGTATGCATATAACTATGTATGATATGCCGGCTCAAAGGATCTCTTACAGAGAGAGTTCTCTTATATGGAGATCTCCTATAGCGAGAGTCCAATGTATATGGAATTTCATGAAGGTATTTCATGTTAAGGCTATCGGTTGTTCTAAGAATTATTTATCAGTATATCGTGTAGAAAAGAATCCATAAAATTTATGTACAACATTCCGGGGATGATTGTTTTAAGATTATATCCGGAGTTATACATGTTCAGCCGTCTAAACTGCAGATAAACGAAAGGTTTAGCAAGAATACGCTTTTATATTGGTAGTGCATGTTTAGGTTACATCTAATATTGATTGTGTACTTACAGCGCCTATGGTTACTTTAATTCGTCCAATCATGAGCTCGTAAAATAAACTGTATCGAAATGAGATTTTAGAACACGCGTTTTAGCAAATAAAATTAGGAATGATGTCAAAAATATTTATTTGATTATATTTATTATTATTATTATTATTGATTATATTTATTTATTTGAAAATTTAAACGAAAAATAGGCAATTTATTCTCTTTATTTGAGAAATTATTTCCGTCATCACCTGTCCATTGACAATCTATCTATTTCTATTTGGGACAATACTCAAATCAAAAGTATTTGGTAGATTTATAAAAATTTTATACTTTTTAGGCTTTACATAAAAAAATAAAAAAATAGAATGTTAAAATATAATATGCAAAAATACAATGCTGTAATTACTACGGTACATAACAGACATAGACCTTAGTAGACGCAAAATTAAAAACTTTTCCTACATAAAAGTGTTTTTAATACTGTAAAAACTACTTGAACGATAAATCCAGTATAAAAGAGAAGTTGGGTAAATATCCGGTTCCATGTGCAAATATAAAGGAAATTGCAAAGGAACAAAATTAAAAATTAGGTAAAGCTGGAAATTATGATGATATATTAGTTATACGTATATCATATATGCATGAAATATTGTCGGCATAATGTTCATATAAAAATAAAAAATCACTTAACTACTCGATCTAAGAAACCATTTAAATGTACATACATGTTAATTATATACTATCTCCATGTATTTAATCTATTTACCTAAATTAAATGCTCTAATTTCTACCTTAAAAAATGAGCAAAATATAAAATTGCATAATCACGCTCATCCATAAAATAGAATCATCACGATTCTGAACATGGTTTGGATTTATCTCCCTGTTTATTTCGCCGGCGACGTTTGTCTACGTCAATTACGTTATCCATCATGGTGCAACATCCTTCGACCAGCTATAGTGAGTCAACACAACGTGTAAATAGTGATGTAATTCTGCTTACTCAAAGTCTGAGAAAATCCTGACGTCATTAATTTATCTATTGTCACAAAAGTGTTTAAACCAGTTGCAAACTGGATCGGTGGTATTTACCACGAATGGTTTCGTACCGTGTCAATTTTGTCTCGAGATAATTCCTCACCAAGTTTTAACCAGACTAATTATACAGTTAAGTAGCGTATTGAGACGGATAGGACCAGGTATAAAAGCAACGTTAAACATAATTTCATTCACTTTGACTTCCACATGCGAACGTAAACCGTCAATTATTACAAGTCCTTACAAAATCTCCTCGTAAATAAACTCGTAAATCTTTAGAGTTCAACAATTAAATATTCCAAACACCGCCACCATGAAATCCGTAAGTTGACCTTAATAATACAAAATCTTATAACTGCTATTTATTTTTATCATAAGAGAATAAACATTATTTTTAAACAACATTAATTTAACAATTACCTAATTTTATTAATTAACAATTAATTTTAACAACATTATTTTTGTTTTGCTTGTTTATAGAGTTTAGCTATTGCACTTTGCTGCTGCGTCGTTGCCGTTGTACTGTTTCTAATCCCGGCTTCGGCAATACCAATCGATTCGCCTTATTTTGATGGTCCTTCAGATAATTTCTACCCGAAGATGCAAACGTTTAATTATCGGTAAGCACACTTTAAAATTATTTATATTAACTTTACTCGAATTACTAGAATTTTAACGACACTTGGAAAGATTTCCGCATTTGATTAATGAGCTTGATAAGACATAAGTTAATAATTGAATTTCATTAAATTTACAGTGAGGGACGTGCCTGGAGTCCTTGGGGTGCCGCAGATTCTCCTCGATATGGTCGTTTTGGCTAGAAAACATCCTGTGAAAACTCCAGATATTCCTTTGTTGGACGCTCTACTTAAATTTAAATTATTTTAATAGACTTATTTTTGTAACTTTTACTGGAAAACATGATGAATTTAAAAATTCAAAAAAGAAATAAAGCATTACATTGCAATGTCGCAAGTACATCTGTGCACTGTTTTTAATCCTATTTTTAATATAATCCATGATTTTTTAATGGTTTTTACGTGGAAAATCATCGAAGTTTTTATTATATTGCTAGCTTTCGAACCACAACTGTGTTCATCGTCAGGCTAATGTAGACTCTATTTTTAATTTTAATTGCCTCATTTTGCCTGCTGGACAAAAAACATTATGCAGAAGTTTGTTCCAACTGACGTCAACATCCTTCGGCTCAGAAAAATTCAGAGTAAAAATAAACTAAGACTATTTACACTGAAATCTAGCTATAAGAGAAATCTATAAATCACCAAAATCAGTCTCGTATATAGGAATTCTCTTATAGAGAGAGCAAGATTGTATGCATATAACCATGTATGATATGCGGGTCCAAAGAATCTCTTACAGGGAGAGTTCTATTATATGGAGATCTCTTATAGCGAGAGTCCGGTGTACATAGAACATAATACATACAAAAGTATTTTTAATTAACAAAAAATTTAAGGTGAAAACACGTTGACATTTGAATTAATAAAATGGTCTAAACAATTTCCAAGGTGAACCAACCCGTACTATGAAAGTAATTCTAAAATCCGAGCGCCTTAAGGTCATTAGTATGTATCGATGGATATTTGTACAAAAATAGACCAATCTCACAGAATGAGATTGTATTAATGCATGGAAAGGCCAAGTTGGAGCAGGTGCGTTCAAAATAATTGTTTGAAGTAATTACATTTAAAACGTTTTATCACGAACAAACTGTAGACTATCTCTGCAGTATAGAATTATCAAAGCCGGAAGGAACAATATTTCGCCTAATAATTATGATACTGTAGGACTAAAAATAGCTTGACAAACAATAACGAAGCTTAACTTAACAAGTCGGAATACATAGGTGTCACATTGACCCGAGAAATTTCACTGTCATAAGAAGTCAGTGTCATCTTGTCAGCACATGCAGTCATAACCACTTAAGAAATGCAAAGCAATAACTTGCAATAAATTTACGTAGACTCGTATTTTTATACTTCAATTATCTTTATTCAAAACCCATTAATTTAAAAAAAATAAGGACAGAACATGCTGACTAAAGCTTTTGCCATGAGACGGATTTTCCTGGATGCGTATAATCTTTATCAAAAATGCAGACAAATTATAAGCACACTTTCAGCAAAATACGTCGTTGAAAAGGCAAATATAACTATCTCCACAGTTGCTAAAATGCAATACGAATGACTACAGCTCCCAAATATTATTTTTAAAGTTTGGAATGCAAAAGCGACTATCCCGTTTATTTACCATTGAAATCGCACATATCGCAGTAGAAACTCCTGGAATATTTCCCCTCTTTCTACAACATTCAATAAGTCTTGACAGTAGATTTCCAAAGCAGAAGCGGGATTTTGCTTCCCGTATAAATGCGCTATACTCATGACAATGTAAACACATAGGCCAGGCTTTTAAACGACATAGTCTGTTTTGCATTTGAATATTTGTGAAATATCTTGTAACCGTTGTCATTTTTCCGTAAGTATACAGATATTTATATTTTCCTTCTACAGCGAAAAATATTTATCGTTTGTTATTGGAGGCCGTCTAATCAAGATTTTACTTTCAACCCGGCCATGAACTTGACGACATCCTATCGATATAAATTTTACTTTCAAAAAAGTAAAAGAGACTTAAACTGCAAGCCAAGCAGACCTCTGCGATAACCTCTTGGTTTTGATATATGTAATAGTAAAATGTGTAAAGCTGCGAGACCAGGAAAAGATTTGAGTAAATTTGATGACGATGAGGCGAGAATCTTCCAAGCATGAAATGCGTCGTAAAAGGTCAATAATCAACAGCAGGACATGCTTTGCTCTGGAACGTTTCTTATCTTTAATTTTTTATGCGGATTGTCTACACACGATAATAACATTGCACCCTAAAATCGAAATCTCAAAATAAATTCTTGGAAACTTCCAGTTTCAATCCAAGTTCTTTTCAGGCGTTTAATCAGTACGGAAGATTTCCCTTATTCTTATTGAGGCAATAAATATTTCTATTTTGTGAAATATTCTTTAATTTAGGAAAATGAGAATTTATTTAGTGCTCACATTACTGTATTTAAATTATTCCAGGTAAATTTCATTCCTTAATCATTACAATAATTAAAAATTTGAATTACATTAAATTAATGCTTTAAGATACAAGCTTGTGTAAATAATAACTAAAAGTATAATAAGAATTAAATATTTATAATTTTAATTAGATTTTTAAAATCTAAATATTAAGAATATTCAAAATATTTACATTTTATTTTTAACTCTAATTGACTTTATTTAAGTCATAATTTGCGCTTCACAATTTTACGTATTTATTAAATTATTAACGAAGTTTATAGTTTTTAATGGAAAAACTCATTTTTGTATTAACTTAAAGCTGTAAAGATTCATCTGAAATCATCGATGGAATTTTTGCAAACTATGACAAAAGGGTTCGCCCATATGCAGCAGGTAAATTCAATTATAGTCATTTATTTTCCCAATTTCGTTTTAATAATTCAATAATTTCGGTTTTCATGAAATGCAATGCAGAAAAGCCGCTGGAAGTTTCTATGAGCGCCTTCATTCTGGATGTGTTCGGCATCGATGAAATTCGTCATGTAAGTCAACAAAATTGTCAGGCTTTTATTATTTGTCATTAATTACTATTATAATTAAAATATATAAAGAACATTTTTGCCTCATGTATATTTACAGCAATGCAAGTTCACTGCCAGAATTTTGCTAATACATAATAATTATGATCAGAGTTGGCAATTTTGAAATGCCCTGCGATATATGCCTGCCCTCAAAAATGTGCCCGTGGGCATGCCCAAAATGCCCAATATGCCCTGAAATGCCCAACGTCTAATATGCCCGGCATTTAGGGCATATTGGGCAGGCATGTTGGGCATTTGCCCACAAATTTTCAAACAAAGTGTCATTTTTTGCTAAACAACTTAGCGCAGGTGCTTCCTGGAACTCTGGCGCAAGTAAAGAAATTATTGGAGCAAATGTTCGCACGTAATCTGGACATGCTTATATACTCAAAGTGTTTCACAAGAATTTTTATAGCTTTAGAGAAATTCGTTGTGATCACAGGGGAAAATTTTTATCGAAATTCGACAAGACTTGTTGCAGGATACATGAGTATTAAACAAGTCTTACATAAATTGATAATAATAGGCTATAATAATTTATTATAAAATGTCGGCTGCCCCCTTGGTCAGACAGAAATATTAAAAATGTCGTTATATACAGCTTTGACTTATCTATATGTACAAACCATGTGTTTAATATACTCCAAATGAGAAAAAATGAAACTGTCCTTTCTGAAAACTAGATAAAAATGTTAACAAATATTGTGGAAAAACGATATTAAATAGGCAATTTTTAACGTCATAGTCAAATTTGCCTTGAATTGCCCTTTCCATAGAACATAGTCATTTAGCAAATCCAGATGCCCGGATTTTAATCTGTTCGGCATGTCCGAGTGTATTGGGCAGACATTTTAGGATTTAGGACATGTTTACGAAGTCTAAACAGCCACACCTGCTTATTAATAGAGTATACCATACAAATAAACTGTTTCATTATAACGCCAACGCATCCACAAAATACTTACGGCTTATTATGTACAGTTACTAACTTGAAAATCATGTTGGTAATTTTTAAAATTACACAATAAAAGTAAAAAATTTGCTTTTTTTGAGTAAAATGCCCAATATGCCTGCACATATGTTGTAATATGCCCGGCATGCCCTACGTGCCCTATATGCCCAAAAATGCCCAGGTTTTAATATGCCCAATTTGCCAGGGCATATTGGGCAGGCATATTTGGGCATGCCGGGCAGGCAGATTGAAACTGCCAACTCTGAATATAATTGGTAATATAATCATTATTTTGCATTTCCGCATGTATTCGTTTTGCTCGTGAGCCCAAATCCTCAACTTTAGGATCACTAACTTCCGCAACAAGAATCGTTACGCGATAGCCTTCCCATGTAGGATCCTGTATGTATAGGGCAAGAATATTTGTATTAGTCTAGCAATGTAAGATAGTACTAATCGTCAGTAGATATATTTTGAATGTCATATAAGCCAAACTACCGAAGTAATAGTCTTCACGATAATATCCGCATCGGTGGATTGAATATATGGATCATCTCCTTTCCTCTTCTTAGGATATTTCTCAAAATTTACAGGAATTCTATCGCTTTTTAGTTTTTCAGTGTAAATGTTTCCGGAAACGACGATTTCATTATATTTTATGTGCTCATTTTTTGGAATAACGGCAACGGAGACAGTCTGAATATTCCGTAATTTCTCAATATCTGTTGTCATCAATCTCGTCTGATCATCCTTCATTTTTGCTGTCCACATTGAATCGTCCCACTTCCTCCTATTATTTTTCTCTTTCGGGTCGACAATAAGCTTCTTGTAGTCCTCAAGCGTCCAGCTGCTAACTTCGTCGCGGATGTAGTTGTGGCGGGCTTCGTGAACATTTGTAAGGATGTCATAACATAATGCAGAAGCTTTTTCTGAGAGCAATTTATTGTTCTGGTCCGCCTATTATTAAAATGTAGCATTAAAATCACCTAATATCAAGATTTAAACATAATGTTGTTAAAAAACCACGTAAATATTTACAGTGACACATTTACAATATTAAAGTTTACCAAAGCTTGAAAGTCGTTGACGGGTCTAGTCCCCTCGAACCCATAGCTGCGCCCCACCTTTGGAATATTACAAACAATTCATATGAAATGCTGATGAAGTTGAATTTATTCTAAAGTTGAACGCAATTATTATTTATTTAGTGTAAAATGCAAACCGTGTTGGACGAATCCTGGGATATAACATGGCGAATGTGGATACACGACAGGAATAGAATTAATGCCCGCGTAATAATTAGTTTGTCAAAAAGTATCATTTTGGTCAAATTCTAAAAATGTACTTGTCGGGATTTGTGCAGAACGTGCAATTCCAATGCGGGTCTACCGGCAATTGAAATGGGCAATTTATACTTTTAAGCTATGAATCGTTTCAGAATCGTTTTAGGCCAAGTCTGCGTCTGTATATAACATTGGGATTTGGGATAACCCATCATTTTCTGACATCCATCCCATACACCTGCTATCTTATCTTTCCTTCGTATTAAACAATTGAAAATAAACCTCGAGTATCCGTCTGCCCTTTAAAAACGTGTCCACTGTTCAAATGCCAATAAAATCCATTTTCTCGGTTCAGACAATTTTGTTAACAGAAGTGACCCAAAAAATGAAAATTTCAATATTTTGTTTGCTGAAAGAGGTGAATTTGTTTAAAAAGGACAATACACCGGGCTCTCGTTATAAGAGATCTCCATATAAGAGAACTCTCTCTGTAAGAGATTCTTTGGTTCCACATATCATGCTATAGTTATATGCATACCAGCTCTCTATAACAGAATTCTTATATAGCAGACTGATTTTGGTGATTTATATCGTTCTCTTATAGCGAGAGTTCAGTATAATTGGACTTTTCTAAACATATTTCAGAAAACTATTTCACAAACGTCAAGTTTTAACCGAACTACGGTCGTTTTGCATAGTAAACAAAATTAGTAAGGCTGGGAAATGGCAAAAAACACGATAAAATTAAAAATTTATAACGGAATATTTCAAGGTGGGTAAATTGTTTTATTGGACATCCCACAACGACAAAAATTAAATTTGAAAATCGCAAAAAACACGAAATGCACAAGAATAGGGTAAAAACGCGAAATACTGCAAAATTTGAACTGAAACAACATTTTTTGAAATTTATTGCACAAAAACATCAATTTTAGTTCCGTCAAAATAAATTCCTAAATTAGTTTTATCTGCTTTTAACATTAAAAACTGCTCAAAATGTTAAATAACTCGATAAAAATGGTGAAAATTATGTTGAAAACCTCAAAATAAAGCCAGAATAAACAAAAAATTAAGAAGCTGTGTATAAAAATCGCGAAATACCGCAAAATTTCGTCATCAATTTTGCAAAATACCGCAAAAAATTGACTGTACTTTTTACAAACTTTTTCGGGCCAAAAACGCAAAATTGTCCCAGCCCTATAAATGACATATATTCTCCGGCATTCTAAGTTTTCCATTCATTATATGCAGAAGTTCATCCCTTTTTTGCATTTAAAGTACTGCTTGAAGATATTCTTTATGGCTTCTTCAACAACGATACGTGTATATGTAACATTAGTTTCTCCATGTTACAATACAAAGCCTATGTGCAAATAACTTTTGCAAACTATTGATAACAATTTGTGTGACATGTGTCTGATTAAAATTTTATTTTAGAAGCAGCATCCTGATAAAACTGGTTAACCTTGGATCAGTAGCACAAATTTATACTGATAACAAATACTCCAATGACGTTTATTACCGGTACGTACAATGTTTGTGCTCCAATGTTGTGTACGTTGCTAAACTTTACAATTTTCCAATCAGGGCAATTTTGCATTCTAATTGTCCTCGCTATTTCGCCACAGTGACCAAAAGTGAGGTTAATTGTTCCTGTGACAGATCTGCAATCGTGTCAGGACCACGCTGTAAAGTAAACAACATTATTTGTAATCAGCTTATAGTCGCAAACCTTTTAACATTAACATGTAACTCGCACACTTGAATGAATTTGCTACAAAATTTGATTTTTTGTAGAATTTTTTGAATGTAATAATAAATTTTCGAGAATTCTTTGGTAATTAAGAATGGCCGTTATACCTCTTGATTCTCCATCATCTGGATTGTTTCAGGCTGTGTATTTTCCTCTGGAGGTGTTGACGTACTCTTGGTGAAAATAATTTTCCACAGATTTAAAAACGGAACTTCGACAGTCATGGAAGCAATGTAGGCTAGCAAAGATGACGCCATGAGATGAGAAAAGAAGATGGTTACCTAAACATAGATTGTTCGTATATAAAATTATGCGACAAAATTAAATGCTGTAATGCTGATAGTGCTGAACTGTCCCCATATGAATCATGTGCACTATGAAGGACATGAGGTAAATGCAGAAGCTGAGGCGACCCAGTGGGATAAAAACTTTCCAGGACAGAAGCGCATTCACCCATCTCCCGTACCCGCCAACGCAAGCAAAGACGACCCAAGCGATGCTCAGGCTGAAGGCGAATCGGTGAAAACCTCCGTAAAGAGCTGCGTGAAGGGAGTTTAACGTCTCTTCCTTATGGACGGGATCAGAATAGTACATTAGACCAAAGATGGATGCCAGTGCGAGAGGAATGCTAATTGTCCAGGCCAAGATCACAAACGCAATATGCATTTTCCGCTGTAAATTTGCTCGAAATCGACGGAGATAGAGCAAGTAACCCAGGATTATTCCAACGGTGTAGCCGCCAAATCGAGACCATGGTTTGGAATAGGTGTCGTCCCAATATTCCTGTCCTGAGCTATAGAAGTTCCAGCATGATTTGCAATTCATAAATTTATTTTGCATATAACAATACAGTCGGGAGTCGCTATACCACGGCCCAATTTATAAGAGCAGACGTCATATAGGTCAGAAACTCTTTATAACGGTCCTCCTTAGTAGGACAAACTTTTTAAAACGGCCCTTGTTTTTGTGATTTAGAATTAAATTTGCAGGTAATTTTGACTCTGATAAGAGCATTTCTTTATAACGTTCAAATTTTGCCTGTTTATATGGTGCCGTTTTTCGATTGTAACGACAGCAGTTTTTCTGCTTCGTAGAAATTCATTAACACGTAATTTTGACTCTAATGAGCACTTCTTTATAACGGTCAAATTTTACTTGTTTATTAGGTGCCGTTATAAAGAGTTTCCACTACAACGGTAGCAGTTTTTTTGCCCTAGAAATAAATTTAAACCTAATTTTGACCCTTATACGAACACTTCTTTATAACGGTCAAATTTTGAATAGGGTGCCGTTATAAAAAAATTTCACTATAACGGTAGAAGTTTTTCTGCCCTGAAAATAAAGTTACATCTAATTTTTACCATTATAGGAGCCCTTATTTATAACGGTCAAATTTTTCTTGTTTATAGGATGCCGTTATAAAGAGTTTCCACTACAACGGTAGCAGTTTTTTTACCATAGAAATAAATTTACACCTAATTTTGACCCTTATAAGAACACTTCTTTATAACGGTCAAATTTTGCTTGTTTATAGGATGCCGTTATAAAGAGCCTTAGCAGTATTTTGGCCGTTAGCAGTATTAACGGCGGCAGTATTTTGCCCTGGAAATAAATTTTGACTCTTATAAGAGCATTTCTTTATAACTGAATTTTTACAGCTCTAGTGTTATACTGTTATAAAGAGTTCCCACTATACATTCAGCAATAATATTTTATATTTTAACATTAGCTCTAACCTTAAAGTGAGGACTGCGCCCGGGGACAAATGCCTAAGTTTCGTCAATATTGCAGGGACTGCAACTGACGTTATTGCAAGAAACACCAGCAAACCGTGACCGAAATTCTTCCACCGCCATAATGGGTATATTATCAATGGGGACAAAATGAAGAACTGCATGTCTTGGGCTAAATACCATCCAAAGTTGTAGCACTGGAAACACGTAGGAAGTATGTATACACATAGGATGCAAGAAATAAATATTATTTTTATTGTTACATAAACAAAAATTTCGGGTGGGAAAATTTAAAATGTTTGTCGGTGTCATATAACACAAACCTTCCCGAGTCCTGCTTCTACTAAATTATTGATGTAAAGAATATTATGCCACCAGTACTGCCGGCAGTTGTCGCTACGGGCGTCAACGATCAATGCCCATAATGGACCACTTCCTAAATACGGAGCGATTGCTATGGTGAATAAGATCAAAACGGCGTAAACTGGAGTAATGCTATGGTAAAAGTAGAACAAAGCTGGCATTGACTTAGAAAATAATAATGTGATTGCGAGTCCAAAACAGTGTATAGTAAACTTACCGCAAATATCGCTGGATTATAAACAGGAAGTAATTGAATTTTCCCTTGGATTGATCCAGTGTTTTCAACAAATTGTAAGTGACCAGAGTTCCACTAATCAGGAAAAATGTGTCCACGGAGAGTGAGCCATTCATGATTGGATAGATTGTCCAGTCTTTGTAAATCTAAATGAAGTTAATGCAAATGGTATATACTCATAAAATACACAGTTAATACAAAAATTAATACAAAAATTAATACAAAAAATAATACAAAAATTAATACAAAAATTAATACAAAAATTAAT